>PVJC01041552.1:0-15301 GCA_004026665.1 Murina feae
ATTTACCATAGCTAAGATTTGGAAACAGCCTAAGTGCCCATCAGCAGATGAATGGATTAGAAAACTGTGGTACATCTACACAATGGAATACTATGCTGCTGTAAAAAATAAGGAATTCTTACCATTTGCAGCAGCATGGATGGAACTGGAGAGCATTATGCTAAGTGAAATAAGCCAGTCAATGAAAGAAAAATACCACATGATCTCACTCATTTATGGATAATAAAGATCATTATAAATTGATAAACATAAACAGATACAGAGACAGAACAGCATTGAACAGACTGTCAAACTACAGCTGGAAGGCTTGGAAGGGTTGGGGGGGGGGAGTTAAGAGATCAACTGAAGGACTTGTACACGTGCATATAAGCATAATCAATGGACACAAAACACTGGGGGATAGGAGAGGAGGGGGAAGGTCAAGGGGAAAAAATGGAGACTTATTTAACACTCTTTGTAATACTTTAAGCAATAAAACAAAATAAAAAATAAAAAAATTGTTAAATTCATAATAATCCTAATAATCTGATAATGATGCAAGGAAATCTTAACTAATAAAAGCGTAATATTGAAATTAACCGTTTCTCTGGGAGAAGCCTTCTAGAGTGGCCGGAATGCCTGTGTGGTAATATCCTGCCTCTGGCCTCCGCCATCTTTGTTGGGTTAATGTGCATATCACTCTGGATTGGCTGGTGGGCATGGCCAGTGGGCATGGCTTAGCATAGCAGAGTGAGGGCTAATTTGCATGTTTGTCTATTATTATATAGGATATCTGCTTCGCTTGAGGGCAAAATGTGTGACTAAAAAGCCCTGGTTGTGGAGTTTCAAGGAACTTAGTCACTAGAACTAAGCTTCCTCTGGCTCCTCCATGTATTCCAAATTTATATTTCACATCTAGTCTCTTTTTTAAAAATATATTTTATTGATTTTTTACAGAGAGGAAGGGAGACGGATAGAGAGTTAGAAACATCAATGAGAGAGAAACATCGATCAGCTGCCTCCTGAACATCCTATACTAGGGATGTGCCTGCAACCAAGGTACATGCCCTTGACCGAAATCGAACCTGGGACCCTTCAGTCTCCAGGCCAACGCTCTATCCACTGAGCAAAACTGGTCAGAGCATCATGTCTAGTCTCTTCATTCATTTATGCACAGCCCCTTTTCCAGATTCCTGAACCCTTCCAGATGTGGATAACACCCCGGCAGACATATATCCACCTTGGTAGTATCAATACATAGTAGTTTCACTGCCTTAAAAATCTTCCTTGCTCCCACTTATTCATCCCCACCCCAAAGCAACCCCTGGCAAGCACTGATGTTTTTACTATCTCCATAGTTTTGCCATTTTCAGAATGTCATATGGTTGGAATCATACTCTATATAGCCTTTTCAGATTGCCTTCTTTCGCTTTGTAATATACATTTAAGATTTCCCCATATCTATTCATGGCTTGATAGCTCATTTCTTTTTAGCACTGAATATTTCATTGTCTGGATGTACCACAGTTAAAGTTTATCCATTTACCCTACTGAAAGACATCTTGGTTGCTTCTAACTTCGGCAAATATGAAAAAAGGTGCTATAAACATGTAGTGCAAGTTTTTGTGCGGACATAAGTTTTCAACTCCTTTGGGTAAATACCAGAGTGCATCTGCTGAATTGTATGATAAAAGTATGTTTAGCTTTGTGAGAAACTGACAAAGTGTCTTCCAAAGTAGCTGAACCATTTTGCATTCCCAACAGCACTGACTAGGAGTTCCTAATGCTCAACATCCTCAGTAGCATTTGATGTTTCAGTGATAGCTTATTTATACATATAACTAGGGGCCCGGTGCACAAAAATTTGTGCACTGGGGGGACCCTCAGCCCGGCCTGTGCCTTCTCACAGTCTGGGACCCCTCAGGGGATGTTCACCTGCTGGCGTGCCTGGCCAGCCTGGGTGAGGGGCTGGTGGCTGTTTGCAGGTTGGCCAAGACCTCCCAGTGGGGACCCTTACCCCATGGGGGTGTGTCCAGCCTGGGTGAGGAGCTGAGGGCCATTTTCAGGCTGCCCACAGTCCCTTCAAGGTTCAGGTCCCTACTGGGGTGCCAAGACAGCCTGGGTGAGGGTATGAGGGCCGTTTTCAGGCTGCCCACAACTCCCATTGACCCAACGTCCCAGCGAGGCTGGCTGGAATCAGGTTTCTGGGGTTTATTTATCTTCTATAATTGAAACTTTGTTGCCTTGAGCAGAGGCCTAGTCAGGCAATGAAGCCAGCTGTTTGCTTCAGCTCCATGGCTTCTATAATTGAAACATTGTTGCCTTGAGCAGAGGCCCGGTCGGCCTAGGCAGGCAGTTTTTCAACTCTATCGCTGGTGCAATGGAAGCCTCCTGTTTGTTCTAGTTCTGTGGCTTCCGGCCGCCATGTTGGCTAGGTTAATTTGCATACAGCCACTCTGATTGGCTGGTGGGCATGGCTTTGGCTGGTGGGTGTGTCTTAGTGTCTCAGAGTGATGGTTACTTTGCATATTACTCTTTTATTAGAATAGATGTTTATATGTTTACAGTATCTTTGCTAAAAGAGTACTGTTGATTCATTGTAGGTTGTGTTTTACTCTGAGTTGTGTGTGTTTTTTTTTCACAAATAGTGACAAGTTCAGAAGACACACATTTACATATCACCAATGATGAGCAATTTCATACATTTGAGTGACTATGGGCAAGTTACACATTCTGGCCTTTATTTTCTTCAGCTCTAATAAGTGCCATTGAGCTAGGTCCTCTGTAGCTCTCTAAAACTTTAATTTTTTTTAAAAAAATTAAATCTACATAGTCCTTCACAAATAAGAAGTGCCCCCAAAGATACATGTGATTTCAGTACAATGTTTCAAAAATGAGTAGAGTTTCCCGTTAAGAAGACAATGAAACCTAGCCAGTGTGGCTCAATGGTTGAGTGGCGAGTGGCAACCCATGAACAAGGAGGTCACGGTTTGATTCCTGGTCCAGGCACATGCCTGTGTTTTGGGCATGATCCCCAGTAGGAGGCAGCTGATCAATGATTCTCTCATCATTGATGTTTCTATCTTTCTCTGTCTCCCTTCCTCTCTCTGAAATTACTTAAAAATAATAATAGTAAATAAGTCATTTTTTAAAAAAGAAGACAATGAATATACTTGAATTAAGATAATTGTTCCTCTCTCTTTACAGGCCATTACTGAATGATAAATAATAGATTATCTTCCATTTTTTTCTAATCAAGTTTAAGTATGGGGCCTAAACAAATAAACTTTTCAAGAGCACACATTTTTTAAAGAATCTGCAAATGAATGATTGTAATCTCATTGAGATTAGTGAATTTCCTTCATCCATGCAACATATATTTTGCGCCTACTTTGTGACTTGTCAGAGAAGGCACTGAATAATTTTTTTGTGTGCTATAATGCAATGTTTCTCAACCTTTCTAATGCCGCAACCCTCTAATACAGTTCCTCATGTTGTGACCCCCAACCATAAAATTATTTTTGTTGCTACTTCGTATCTGTAATGTTGCTACTGTTATGAATCGTAATGTAAATATTTGATATGCAGGATGTATTTAGGCGACCCCTGTGAAAGGTCATTTGACCCCAAAGGGGTCGCGACCCACAGGTTGAGAACAGCTGATATAATGTGTGAATTGAGCAGCTGAAATATCAGTGCCCCAGGATTATAAATGAATACAGAATTGGATTCATAAACATAACTGAACATAACTGTGATTACTTTGACTAAGTGAGGGGGAAGGTAGGGAGGAGGGAGGAGAGAGAGAGAAACATGGCTGTGAGAGCAACTAATCAACTGGCCACCTCCTGCATGTGCCCTGGTCTGGGGGATCAAACCTGCAACCAAGATACATGCCCTTGACCAGGATTCGAAGGCATGATCCTTTCATTCATGGGCTGATGTTCTAACCACTGAGAAAACCAGCCAGTGCTATTTTTGCTTCATTTCTGTTGGTATCCATATTTTTAAATATATTTTTATTGACTTCAGAGAGGAAGGGAGAGGAAGAGAGAGATAGAAACATCAAAGATGAGAGAGAATCATTGATTGGCTGCCTCCTGCACGCCCCCTACTGGGGATTGAGCCCACAACCCAGGCATGTGCCCTTGACCAGAATAGAACCTGAGACTCTTCAGTCCACAGGCTGATGCTCTATCCACTGAACCAACCTAGCTAGGACAAGTATCCCTATATAATCTAATAAAAGAGTAATATGCAAATTAACCATCACTCCAAGACACCCAAGCCACGCCCACCAGCCAAGTCATGCCCAACAGTTAATCAGAGCGGCTGTATGCAAATTAACCCAGCCAAGATGGAGGCTGGCAGCCACAAAGCTAGAGCAAACAAGAGGCTTCTGTTGCACCAGCGATGGAGTTGAAACTGCCTGCCTGGCCTCTGCTCAGGGCAACAATGTTTCAATTATAGAAGATAAATAAACCCCAGAAACCTGATTCCAGCCAGCCTCGCTGGGATGTTGGGTCAATGGGAGTTGTGGGCAGCCTGAAAACGGCCCTCATACCCTCACCCAGGCTGTCCAGGCACCCCAGTAGGGACCTAAACCCTAAAGGGACTGTGGGCAGCCTGAAAATGGCCCTCAGCCCCTCACCCAGGCTGGCCAGGCACGCCAGCAGGTGGACATCTCCGAGGGGTCCCAGACTGCAAGAGGGCACTGGCTGGGCCCCTAGTTTTTTATATCTCTATATACAGTGGCAAAAGGCAGAAAAGAAAAAGAAACATACCTCATTGTGTCTCTGCTATTAGACATATAATAAAAGAAAGACAAAACAAACAAGCACACAAAACAGAAAACCTGAGGACAATAAGAGGAATGTGAGACTGGAAAGCCAAAGGGATGCTGAGGGAAGGAAATAAAAAGAGCCATAGACAATGGTCCCGCCTTAAGCACCACTTTTCCCTTAACAATATCTCAAGGGCATTTTAGGTATCATCTGGGCCTCAGAACCCAAAAAAAACCCTCCCTATTTGCATCAGTTGCAAATTTCCAAACATGTTTGCAAAGTGAGAAAAACCTCTGGATACTCATACTTTGATTTTCCCCACAAGACCCAGTGTCCTGGTTGTAACCAAACATGACCAAGAATCCAACTCTGAAGACTAGAGATCATAGCAAAATGTACACATCATGTCATTTATCTGTTGCTGCATAACAAATCACTCCGAAACAACAATTTCTTATTTCTCACGACTCTGTAGACAAGTGGGGCTCAGCTGAGTGGTTTTCATGCATGCTAGGTGATACTGGCTTAGGTCAGTCATTCAACTAAGTTATTGGTTTAGCAGCTACAATCAGTTGATGTTGGTCAGCTAGGTTTCCTTAAACCAGTGGTCACCACTTTTCGGACCTCACAGACCACTGGTTGCCCACCGACCGCTGGGCTAGAGTGCTATTGTTCTCCTCCACATAGCTTCTCATTTGCTAGTAGATTAAACTGGCTTTCTTACAGCAGGGCAGCTGGCAGCTAGGTTCCAAGAGAGAGAGACCTACCTCTGTACAATTTTCTGCTTGCATCATGTTTGCTAACATCCTGCAGGCTTGGTCCTTAGTAGGGGGCATACAGGATGCAGCCAATCAATGATTCTCTCTCATCATTATGTTTCTATCTCTCTCTCCCTCTCCCTTCCTCTCTGAAATCAATAAAAAAAATTTTTTTAAAGAGTCGCACCCTTGAAGCTTATGCTGTGTTTTTTTTTAAATAGAGATTCCAGCCTGACCGGTTTGGCTCAGTGGATAGAATGTTGGCCTGCAGACTGAAGGGTCCCAGGTTTGATCCCGGTCAAGGGCATGTACCTTGGTTGCGGGCACATCCCCAGTAGGGGGTATGCAAGAGGCAGATGATCAATATTTCTGTCTCATCGATGTTTCTAACTCTCTATCCCTCTCCCTTCCTCTCTGTAAAAATCAATAAATATATTTTAAAAAATACTATAAATAGAGATTCCAGCAAACCCACAGCTCAATGGTTCTCAAAGTGCAGTCCCTGTACCAGCAGTATCACCATCACTTGGGAACTTGTTAGAAATGAAAATTCTCAGATCTCACTTACTAAACCTGAAGTTCTGGTGTTGGGGCCCAGCATCCTGGGCTTTCGCAAGCCCTCCAGGTGGTTCTGATGCAGGTAAAGTTTGGGAATCGTTGCTGTATTCTAACTTATTACAAGTGCAACATTACATAAAGTGACACCTGGTTTCAGGTCGTTACACTGAGATTTTAAAAAAATATATCTTATTGATTTCTTACAGAGAGGAAGGGCAAGGGATAGAAAGCTAGAAACATCGATGAGAGAGAAACATCGATCAGCTGCCTCCTGCACACCTCCTACTGGGGATGTGCCTGCAACCAAGGTACATGCCCTTGACCAGAATTGAACCTGGGACCCTTGAGTCTGCAGGCTGGCGCTCTATCCACTGAGCCAAACCAGTTAGGGCTACACTGAGATTTTTAACATACATGTGAGTAGATTCTCCAGTTTGCATGCGGGGAGGGGAAAGCTCCCAATTTGGCTATTTTTATCAAGTATATTTAAATTCTTTAATCTTTCACTAGCCCCCTCTCACTAACTTGGGCAAATCACTTCTTATGTCTGCCTAAATCATCCCAGTCCCATAAAATAAAGGAGTGCCTGTGCTGTTTATTGCAATCCTTTCCAGCACTAATTTTTTGTTATACTTTTTACATCAATAGCAATCCATAGCCAAGTTGTCATTAGAATAGCAAGGAGAGATTAAGGAAAGGCTAACTTTCCAAATAAACTAGACTAGAAAGAATAAGTCAGGCATATAGAAGACCAAGAAGTGCTAGTGGACAAAACAAATTCTCTAAAGATACTCTAGGGAAATACAGTCTTCTTGCTTATATAAATTCTGTGTAAATTAACAAAGAACAGGAAAAGCCAGAGGATAAATAAATGAAGATTAACATTGATTTCTTGAGCTTTAGTTGACTCAAACTACTTAAATCATTTGCATGAAAGACCTCAGGTCTTCATCACTGGGTTTCTTTGGTGAAAACAAACTTGCCAGGGAGACTTGCCTTCCCGTGATTAACCATGCTGTTTGTAGAATGCTTTCACAGGCGTTATGTCACTTGCCTCATATTAACCCATCCACATCAGTGACATTTTCCCTATTTTACAAATGAGCAAAAGGAAGCCATGGGAGGAAATTAGTTACTTAAGGTCAGGAAGATCAAGTGTTGAATGACAGGGCCAAGATCAGATCGATGTCCTTAGCTTTCCAATCCAGTGTTTCTTCCACTGCTTTGCCTTCAGATGTGAGGTGGGTGGTGGGGATTCTAATTCTCCTAATTCTCCTCAGCTTCCATTCCCTCAAGCTGCTGTAAAAGGGTGCTAGGCTTGATGTCAGGAGATGATTGATATTCTAGTCCCGGTTCTGCCACGGAAGGAAGGAATGAGAAAGAGCAGACGAATGAGAATAATTCCAAAAGGAAGAGAGAAAATAGGTCTATGAGAGTCAGAGTAAATTCTGAGGGTGTGAAGTTGAGATAGTGTGAGTTAGACTCTTCCATTTAAGACTCTTCCCTTTGACCTTCCCTGAACTCTGAAAGAAAGCTGAGTCGTATGTGATTCCCGAAAGCTCAATATTTTGACCTTTCAATTTTGTTTTGGTGAAAGAAATGAAGATGTGGAATGCAGACTGTTGTGGGACCATAGGATCAATATATCTGAGCATCTCTCGTGTACATCTAGCCCTACTTATTCTGAAATGTCTGAATTCTGATTCCACTCAACTGCCAAACAAATAATTTGCTCTCTTGTTAGAATCTGAGAGTCAAAAGTGTGTGAAAGTTCAAACATGGTCAGGAAATTTTTTAAAGGAATCAATGTGGCAAAATTGGTGGCTTTCTTTTCACTGCCTGCTAGTCTCAAAAATCCTCATCTATCTATGTCATTCAATTACTGCCTTTCACAGTTTTAGAGGCATGGTAGCCTAGTTCCTTTATATTTGCCTATATGCCTGTCTGTGTCTTTTCCTTTTCCAGGAAATTCAGAAAAAAAAGATTCATCTGCATTCCTGTCCTAACACTCGCCAGCTTATCAGCAGTCATCAAGTCCAGCATCGATTTCTAAACAGAGTATAGGAAAAGTTATTTGCAGAGCAAATGTGATAAAACTTTAAACACAGAAATGGACAAGAGAGGTAGTGTAGAGTAAAGCTAGAAGGGAAAAAGACAGCTGATATTTCAGAACACTGAAAGATTAGGGAAAGGGATAAAAAAAGAGAGAGTGAGAACGATAGACTGCTTTACAAATTCATAGAGAGCATGGTGGTTTACAAAATTAGTTCATTGGTTTTCAACCAGCATTTAAAAAAATGCTATGCAATAAAGAGGGGGGAAAATTTAAAAAACAAAAAAGCTATGTGATAGAATAAAACAATGCGGAATGCATAGCATGGTAGCATAAATATTGTTTTGGAAACATTTTTCAATATATGTAAAGGAGAAGATTCAGTACAGTCTTCCTCAAGGTATACCACATTGGCATGTACATGATTTTAATTTTTAAAAATTTTATTTTTATTTAAGTATAATTGGTATACAATATAATATAAATTTTATTTTTATTTAAGTATAATTGGTATACAATATTATATTAGTTTCAGGTGTAGAATATAGTGATTTGGCAACATGATCACCACACCAAGTCTAGTAATCATCTATCACTATGCAAATTTATCACAATATTATTGACTACATTTCTCTTCACCCTTTTCACTCCTTCCTCCAACCTGCCATCACCCTCCCCCCTGGCAGCCATCAACAGGATCTCTGTTTCTATGAGTCTGTTTGGTTTGTTTGTTCATTTGTTTGTTTTGTTTTGTTTTTAGATTCCACATATATAAGTGAAACCATATGGTAGTTGTCTTTTTGTGACATGTGAATTATTTTTAGCTGAAGACAATGGAGACCCTGCCAGTTCAGGAGAAACTTTTACCTCTCCCTGGAAGAATTCAAATTGGGGGGTCTTGCCCATTATGAGTTATCAGAAATATAAGCTATGATCTATCTATAGGGCAGGGCAAACTTTGCCCTCCTTCTGAAGCCTCAAGCACCTTAACTCATCCTTTGCTCAAAATAACGGTATATACTTCATTTTTCCTTTGTGTCTCTGAACCTTTCATGTATGTGAGTCTCTGACTCGCTCATGTGGGGGTTCCTATTAATATATCTGTAATCAAATGTGGTTATTTTCTGTTGATCTGACTCATATTTTATTGATTTTCCACAGAGAGGAAGAGAGAAGGATAGAGAGTTAGAAAGATCGATGAGAGAGAAACATCAATCAGCTGCCTCCTGCACACTCCCCACTGGGGATGTGCCCACAACCAAGGTACATGCCCTTGACTGGAATTGAACCTGGGACCCTTGAGTCTGCAGGCCGACGCTCTATCCACTGAGCCAAACCGGTCAGGGCTCATGTGGATTTAATTATTAGACTAGCTGAAAGAACTTAGAAGGGTAGAGGAGTTTCTTTCTTGCCCACATAAAAAATATATAATGTGTTTTTATACATGTAACTGTAATACATATTACAACCAATGAATGTGGACACACATGCCTGGGTCTGTTTCTGTAAACCATTTCCTGCAGTGGGTCTTGGTCCAGTTTGAAAGCCCCTGAAACACAGGATCGGAAAGGATCCTGGCAAGGTAAATTCAAGGTCAAACGCGAAAGCCCCTTTACTCTCCATTAGCCGCCCAGAGAAGTAAAGGGAGGAAGAGGAAATGGTGTGTGAGGGAGGGGGCACCTGAGTGAGGTCAAGCGACAAGGAAGGGCGCATCCGGACAGGGAGGTGCTTTCTGCCCGGACAGTCGATGGAGGGAAGTTAATTTTGAGCGCTTCCTTTAAATGCTAAATCGAAAGGACTTCCGCGTTCCTTGACCCTGAAAAGCCTACAAGGTGAGGGATTCTCCTGGCTTCTGGAGGTGACACTGCTTGAGGGTCATTCCTGCGGATTATTAATATTTGCCAGGGCGAGCAGCGGAGAGGGTGGGCGGGGCATGGGGAGCGCGGGAAGGCCGGGTCGGTCCAAAGAGCGATTTACCTCGTACTCTTGCACGGCCCATTCCGAGGAACAAGCAGTTCTGCACTTTTGGGACCATCCGCTGGCAGGAAACCCAGGGCGCCCAGGGCGCGGGTAGGGTTGTGCCCTTGCGTCTGGCCAGTGGCCCTCCCTGCCAGTGGGCGGCACCGGCCTCCGCCCCCGGCCCTGCCGCAGGTTGGCTCGGGGCGCCCGGGCACCAGGCCCCACGTGACGCACCGCGCGGGCCACCGCCCCCGCCGTCCCCCAGGCTCCGCCCCGTGACGTCACAGAGTCCTGTGTCGGGACGTTCCGCGCCTTCTGCGTTCACCGATTGGCTGGCCCGGCAGACAGCGCCCCTCCCGCCACGCCCCCGGAGTCCTGGGGAACGCTGCTGGGGCGGGCGCTGGCCGGAGGGGCGGAGTGAGCCGGCTCCACGCGCGTAAAGGGGCTGCCTGGTGCCGGGTCTGATCGATTTGCGCTCACACGCCGCCTCGCCCTCCAGATCGGGTTCTGCGCCTCCGCTGGCCGCCGTCACCCGGGAAACCAGCCGCGATCTCCCGCAGACCCGAAGCTGGTTTCATGGCAGCCACGAAGAAAGCAGTTTTGGGGCCGTTGGTTGGGGCAGTGGACCAGGGCACCAGCTCGACGCGCTTTTTGGTGAGCCCCGGGGTGACATTTAAGGAGCTGAGCCGGCGCGGGAGCCCCGGGATGCCGGCGTTGGCTGAAGCGTCCCCATCCCGGGGCTCCCGGCCTCTTGGCAAGGGCAGGAGGCCAAGGCCCCCTTAAGCAGGACCTGCCACGCTGTAGCTGTCCCACGCGGACTTGGGGGACCTCGGCCTCTCGAGACCCCGGTGGCCGAACTGAGCAACCCCGGCCTCGGTGGTGGAGCCAGGTCACCTCCTAATGGGGGCACTCTCCTCCAAAGGGATCTAGGAATTGCTGAGCATCCGTGCGGAGCTGCCCGCTTGCAGCCAGGGACAGGTGGTCACATGGACCGCTGCTGCGGTCTTCCCCGGAGCATTTGGCCTGTGGGGCGCAGGACGTCCTTGGATGGGGGGAAAGCTGTGTCACGGCTGTGATAGCCTAACACAGCGTCCTTTGGAGCAGTAGAATAAATATAGTATTAGCGATGATGCGTTGTCATCCTCTCCCACAGAAATTGTAGAAGGTACAGTGCTATGGGGGTGAGGTGGGGGGCGCAGAACACAGTCGGAAAGATACAGTACTCTGTCTTGACCAATACTTGGCCTGTTACAAACACTTCATGCTTCACAGAGTAAAGTGACAGGGAAATTCTGTTTCTCTCTTTATTTACCGTACCAGAGTGCTATTTAAGTGACTGTGCCGTTAGGAATCTTGCTCTTAAAGTGATCTAGTACTGAGTTCAGTAAGATAATTTTAAAGTAATTTGAATCAATGGTTGTTGGTTAAGAGCCCATGAATGCTTCAGTGGACATTTGACTAACCTGGAAAGTTGATGTAAATATTTCATGATTATTTAGCTCCATCTTCACTACTTTACCTCAAATCATTTTCTCATGCACCTTTTTAGTACACTATACATTATACATACAGTGTATTGTTGTTCCAAACTTCTGTTTAGCTGACCACTGACTAAACCCTTCTTCCCATTGCCTTCATTTTGATACTCATTCTTGTCTACACTGGAAAGCTTCCGGTGCAATTTTAGTTTGAATCTTATTTCATGATTTACCCTAGTTTGTGCCGCCAAGACATAGTTCTACAGTCTCTTACATTGTTTATCTTTTCATCACCCAGGGCAGGTTCCACTTTGTCTTATTTTCATAAATGTTTATATAGTAACCCTGAATCATAAGAAAGTCTGCCTAACTGGACTTGATTAATATATAAAATATATAATCATCAACTGTGTATTTAATCCTTACCTGAGGATATTTTTTCCCATAGATTTCCACATCCCCACCACCATAGGGGAAAGAAGAGAGAGGAGGGGGAAGTGTGTGTATGGGAGAGGAGAGAGAGAGAGAGAGAGAGAGAGAGAGAGAGAGAGAGAGAGAGAGAAATGCCGATGTGAGAGTCACATTCATCGATTGCCCCCTGCATGTTTCCTGGGGGGCAAACCTGCAACCAAGGTGGTACCCTTTGGCTGGAACCGAACCCTAACCTTTCGGTCTGCGGGCCAACGCTCTAACCACTGAGAAACTGTTCAGGGCCATCATTGTGTATTTAAAATGAAGAAAGGCCATTAAGACACATACTGAGTCATTTGTGGGTTGAATTTTGAAGCCATACTCCAGGACTGCCCACACAAAATGCCTGCAGGGGCCAGGCAGGTAGAGGTTGGAGGGCAAGACTGGAGAGAGCAGACCCAGGCCAAGGGGATAGTCTATAGTTGCCAAACAGGAACCCAAGGCCAGTGTCGCCAGGTCTTCAGACTCTCTAAGAAAAGGTGGTCATCTCGAGTTCTCAGTGTAATCTTCCTATCGGTTGGCAGCTAGTTCATAAAGCCTTGGGGGCTAAATAAACATGGTGATTGCTTTCAAGTTTATACAGCCATTGCCTTCTATGAATGCTTTTTAGAAGTCAGCCTGACTGTGTTTATACCTTCCTTTGGACTCCTCGCTCTTGCTCTCCCTGTGGCCCAGAGATCTTTACTGCAGTTTGCTCCTGGTACCTCAGATTCTGTTGACCAAGAGACATCTTTCTGCACTGGTGGGGAAGGAATACGTCAACTTCACATTCTCACAATCCCTGTTCAGGATGTGACATGAACACCATGAGCTTTCGAAAGTCAGTTTCTGCTTCTGGGCTCTGTGTGGCATGATCTCAATTAGTAAGCTAAGGTGCAAATTCAGGAGATACCCATCCTGCTTACAGGATGATGTGTAAAGCGGACCAATCATGTTTTATGATTCCTGAGGAACAACTAGGAAAGAATTCTTCAGAGGTAGATGAAGGACTTAGAGATCCTGTGCAAAGTCCAGAAAGACAGGGCTGGTTATAAAGAAAGAGCTTGTTAAACCACTCCCTGCAAAATGCAGATAATGGATTTGCTGAATAAGTGCTTCAATCACAAGGTGATTCCCAGGAGTTCCAGTCATACTGTTCCATGTTGTAATTATGACTCAAAAATAATTGCTTAGTTTCTCACAAAGATTGCAGTGGGTAAGAACTGTCATAAGGAAGCTTATAAAGTTAAAGGTATTTAAATAATTTCCTGGACATTTTTCATTCAATTTGCATATGCGGTTCAACTTTCACAAGACCAATAACCTCCCAAGCTTTCTTCTCCCCTTTTTCCTGCTAGTGATGTTGACTCATGGTCTTTCATGCCCTGTAAATGTCTCCTCCCCCATTCCCCATTCCTTCTTAAAATTCTACTCTGCCTCCAAATTGTGGCTCAACTGTCTGCCATCCCTTAGAAGCCTTCCTCAACAGCTTAGTCAGAATTTCTCCCACTTCCTACAGCACTTTTCCTAATTCTATACCTGATGTATTTGAGGACAGGGACTTCTTTTTTAGTCTAGTTCACCTTTGTATTCCTTAAAACAGGGGTCCTCAAACTTTTTAAACAGGGGGCCAGTTCACTGTCCCTCAGACCGTTGGAGGGCTGGACTATAGTTTAAAAAAAAAACAACTATGAACAAATTCCTATGCACACTGCACATATCTTATTTTGAAGTAAAAAAACAAGGCGGCAAAAACAGCCGGCGGGCCGGATAAATGTCCTCGGCGGGCCGCAGTTTGAGGACCCCTGCTTTAAAACATCTTGCTCAGCACAACAAATGAACACCTGTTTTGCCTAGAGGAAACACTATATACAGATTAACTTTTAATAGGTCAGCTGAATTTTAATTCTGGTTATCATTTTTTTTACCTAGTCAAAAAAAATCTTAAAACTTCCTAACTTTGGTATGTTTGGTTACTTAATTTATTTTATTTTAGTAGTAGATCTGCAATTTTAAAATATATTCATTTCTTCCTCCAGTTATCAAAAGAATTATTCTTGGCACCCTATGAATGAATATGCTTTGTACCAAAGGAAAATTTCCATCTTGCCCCATAGGAAAGCGAACTGCATTGGCACATGGTTACTCAGATTGCCAAGTAACAACTTCTTGGAAACATAATTACTGTAACAGGTTTTAAGGAGGGGCCGTTTCTTTATAAGACAAAAGTTGCTGCTTAAATAGTCAACTTCCTTCTCTCATTTGGTAACCGTTTCCCCCTCCCATTAAGTTGAATGTTAAAAAAACAAAGGCTTAGAATGTGTTGTGATTTGACATGTGTCAGGTACTTCGTAGAGGACTTTCCCAGCATTATCTCATTTAATCTTTATAACAACTGTGATGCTGGTAGTATTCATAAGCTCCTTCACACAGATAATTAGACCGAGCTGGGGATGGTGCCCAGGTTGCAGAGTAACTGGTGGAACTAGGATTCAAGTCCAGGTCTGTAGTACTCAGAAGCCTGTCCCCCTAACTCCTGCCTTGACTCTCTGGCTTCCTGGAGTATGTTGAAGAGGAGATGGGGGGCTGGAAAAGGCCACATACCTACCTATCACTGAAGTGTCAGTTCTGATTATGATCATAAATGAATCTTCACCCCCCCAAAAAATATACTTAGAGCTTAGTTTTGCAATGTCAGAAATTTTGCCTTTGAGTAAGCCCTCCTGATTTGACCATCTTGTGACTCCGTGGGTCCCGGGCTAGGCTCGGGTGTAGTCACTGTGGATAATGGTTGCGTAACCATTCCGTTCCAATAGCCAGCATCTGTGAAGAATGACTAGAGTTGTAGTTCCATGCTTGTTTTGGCAGGAAACACTGCCCTGGCCCCAGTTGTCTCATTATACTTAGAGACCTCATAAGGCTCAAGGATGTATTTCCGCCTTCTTCCTTTCATTTATTTATTCAATACATATTTATTAAGCACCCGTTAGGGGCCAGAGACTAATGAACAGTAAATTTGGTAAAAAAAAAAACACACAAAAAAAACTAATTTGATTCACAGCAGGAATGAGGCCACTCTTGTGATAACTAGAGCAGTGATTGTTTTGTGGGATCCCCGCCCCCCCCGCCCCCCCCCCCCCGCCCGCCACTAAGTTGGTTTGCTTTCTCGCCCATCACATTACACAAATGGCAAAAACATGTTCTCCCCAGAGAGCTGCCACCCTCTTTTGTCCTCTCGCAAGCAGCGAGGACAATTTTGAGCTCCTTAAGGGACAGAATGGT
>PVJC01041554.1:0-15301 GCA_004026665.1 Murina feae
AAAAAAAGAACACAATGCCCTAGCCGGTTTGGCTCAGTGGACTGTGTGTCCACCCATGGACTAAGAGTCACGGGTTTGATTCCAGTCAAGGGCACATACCTTGGTTGCAAGCTCTGGCTCTGGTCGGGGTGCGTGTGAGAGGCAATCAGTCAATGTATCTCTCTCATATTGATGTTTCTTTCGGTTTCTTCCCCTCCCTTCCACTCTCTCTAAAAATCAATGGAAAAATGCCCTGCGGTGAGGAATTAAAAAAAAAAAGAAAAATAAATAAAAATAAAAAAGAACACAGCATCAACAAGGTAAGGGAACCATGGGCCAAAAAATCTGTGACACCGGTCTTTCCTTTCCTCCTTCCCTCTTTACACCGACGAGAACAGAGAGGAGTCAGTTGGGGACTCTCGGAAAGACTGGGTGGCGACTCTGGGGAAAAGGTAGGACCGGCAGGCACCAGTGGGGACAAAGGCTATTATCCAAATGCCATGGACCCAGAGCTACTGGGAGATCCTCTGCTCCAGCTGTCACCCCGGGACTCGGGTCGGGTCTCGCCACCTGGGAGGGCTTTCCTAGAAATCCCTACACAGCACTGCACCAGCTCCCCCTTGGGAGAGGTGAGCATTCTCTCTGCCACGTCAGGTGCCCTCTTCCGAGCGAGCCTCCGGAACTCCAGTGCAGCCTGACCTTGACATGAATGGGAGAACCATCTGGGCAAGGGGCTGTGGAAGCAAGGCTTGGATGAGGGATCGTGGGGCATCATGCAGGGAGGGAGGTGGGGCTTGGGACCCCTGCCAGGTCCACCTGTCCCTGGGACACTCCTGGATGTCCTTGTCTCCTGCACACACTGGCACAAGTCTTCTTTTGAAAGTCAGCTCGTGGAGAAGTTGGCACAAGATCTCTGCTCTGAGGGGCGTGCCAGCCACCTTGGAAGCAGACGTTCTGTGTGTGGGGAGCAAGGGAAGCACCAGCTCTGTCCTTGTCACCTTACAGCCATGAAATCTCATCCATGACACTGCCTTCACCCTCCACTGCACCCACGACCCCCTCGCTTTCCATGTCATCACCCCGACACAGGGGCCCCTCTGTCTCTCATGCATTTTTAGCACTGGATCCCACACCGATCAGGGACCACCTGTCACCTACCCCCCCACTTGCATTTTCCCTTCTACCCCCAGACCACAACCAGATTCTGGAACCCACCTTCATGCACACACCCCCCACGTTATCCTGGGGCGCCCTCTCTCACTATATGCCATCCTCTCTCATGATCCCACTTCTCACAAGTACCCATTTCAGGGGCCCATGGGCTAAGGGGGCCAGATGGCCACGAGCATCCCTCTTATTGGGGAGGACAGTAAACGAGTCAAGAATCTCTCACCAATTCAAGAGAGACCCCAAAGAGACCCTCAGCAGGAGAGGGAGACAGGATGGGGGACCTCCTACCTCAGGGGGAGGGACCCTCTACCAGGGGCAGGGGGTTAGCTGAGAACCCTGGGAGCAGGGGGCCCAGTGCCTGTCGCGTGCCCCATTAAAGAGCACATGCCAGATACAAGGAGGCCTCCCCTTCCAAGATAGCAGGAGAAGCCCGACAAGAAAAACTGGCCGAGGCCGGCTGAAAGCTGAGAGGAAGCACTGTGTCCCTGCAGGAGCTCAGAAGCAGAAGTTAGATGGGGCAGCAGCCCTGGGACAGCCACTTCTGATGGCTGTCACTCGCCTGAGGATGAGCCCAAAGACCACGCCACTCCCGGCCCTGGCTCCTGCAGGCGCCCTGTGACCTGGGCTGTCCTGTCCCCAGCGCGGCTTCATCAGCGCGGAACTAGACCCTTCTGTCCTGTCTGAAAGCGCATCCTCTCTGCCCTGAGCCCGTGTCCACTTTCCCTGTAGCTCAGCAGTCTCGGGTGCGAGCCTGCCTCCTTCGTCAAGGCAGAGGGACTGCGTCCTGCTAACAGAGGCTCTGGAGGGACCACGCAGCCATGGAATTCCATCAATCCCAACCAGAAAAGGAGAAGCAGGAGTACAGGCAGGAGCGAGCGAAGGCACCAGGTGCTCTGAGACAGCGATCACAGGTTCATCGCCAGGCCGGACAGCTCTGGCCGGTCCTCAGCAAGCAGCCGGGCAGAAAGCCAGGAGAGGAGGAGGAGGGCCTTGCGGGTCTCCTGCCGACTCCCCAGCCTGGTGAGTCGGAGATCTGGGCGGACGTGCACATGGCAGACACGGGAGATACGACAAAGATCTCACCCCCAACTCGTGAGGTCCGAAAGCCGGGGTTACACAAGAACATCACAACACGTGAAGCCTGAAGCAGGAGAACGGGGAACTGCGGGAGCGCCCGCGGGTCTCGGTGACCCGCAGGGAGGCCAGCAGGTCAGGGTGGCAGAACTGCCAAAGATGAAGCTGGAGGGCTGAGCTCCTGCCGAGGAGCAAGGGCCAGAGTCCCTGGGAGCTTGGGCTCAGCTGGAGACACATGTGGAACAGCTGAAGAATCTGCTGAAGTAGCAGCAGGTGGAGAAAGACCAGTACGCAGGGACTCCAAAAGGAAAGACATGTGACACCAGATGATGCAGCAAATGTCAGAGCAGAGGTGCACGTTGAGGGAGGACACGGAGCACAGCAGGAGTCGGGCGCAGCAGCTGGAGACCAGCTCGGCTGGATTGCTGTCTCTCCTCCCCACCTCCCCACTCCCCCAGCAGGACCCTCGGAAGTGGAACAGTGGCTACCAGCCGAAGCAGAACAGCTACACAGGCCGTCCAGGTGGCCACGGACAAGCTGCAGAGCTGCCTGGCTTACAGAGGCCATGCCAGGAAAGGTGGGGCGGAAGGAGCTGGAGCGCCACTCATGCAGCTGTCTGCAGGGACAGGTGCAATGGGAGCACAGCACAGGACCGCCCTTGACCAGAATCGGAGGGCAGTGCTGAAGGAGCGCCACCTGGAGGAGGAGGAGGACATCAGCAGCTGGCGAAGGACAGGTTGGTGAAGGATGAGAAGGAAATGAAGGGGAAGTTCCTGGAGCTGCAGGAGCTGGTGGTGCCCTTGAGCTGGAGGTGAGCCTAATGGATTGTGTGGCAAGTTCCTGCGGGCTGCCCAGAGCCCACTGGGGAGCCCGCTACAGCCCCCTAACGCAGTTGGCGCTGCTCATAGCCTGGTGACCCCTGCGAGGTGAGCCTCCCTGACAGCCTGGAGCCGGCCCTGTCGCACTTGGGAACTCCACCGCCCCGCAGATCAGGCAGCTAGCTGCCCTGTGAGATGCAGAGCCCTCAGGAGTACCCGGGCTCGATCGTGAGAATCTAATAACCGGACACCACCCTGGAGAAGGGGGGCCGCAGTTCTGCCCCACCCAGTCCCCGCCACCCTGGCCCCACCACCCTCTCCTGTTATTATTATGAGAATAAACTTAGGTGCTGTTACCATAGGACAGGGGAAGGAGGTGGGGACAGGGTTGATTCGACCCCTATTAGTTTTGTTTTATTTAGGACTAACTGGATAGAGCCATAAAAAAAAAAATAATGCAAGGAGGCATTTGTTCCAGGAGCGTTTCTCCTGGAGAACAGGAGAGGATCCAGAAGATGTGAAGCACAGAGCCAAGCGCCCATCTGCCTCTGCGCAGAGCCCACGCCCACCGGAAACCAGAGGTGTTTCTAGGGCAAGGAGGCCATGCAAGCTGAAGGACGAGTCAGTCATCGACCAGATCATAAAGACAAAATGAGAGATTTGTGGAGCAAATGCAGGGAGAAAAGTCCACCCAAGGATGTCCCCGTGGCCCCGCGGGGACCGAATGGGACACAGCCCCCCGGGACACAGGCTCCCTTCTCCCCTAAGCCGGGAAGGCGCCGGTTCCACATTCTGCTGACACAAGAGGGCTTGAGGTTGCCCTGTCCCAACCAGCAACGAGAAGGTCAACGTCAAAGTCACGAATGACAGGACCTGTGAGTTTTCAGGGCCAGCACCTGTGCTTCAGGCAGCCGTGTCCCACGCCCAGGGTCCCCAGCCTCGGGGAAAAGTCCCGGAGCCCAAGACCCAGAACCAGCAGAGACGCATGGGGACAGGTTCTAGCCAAGGGGGAAATGTAAACGGGTGAGCCGTTTGTCTCCGGGTCTCCACCCACTGAGAACAGCAAAGGACAAAAAGGGCCACAGTCCAGACCAAGCCATGGCAGGCTGTGCACAGGGCCTGAGTTCCCTGGAGATCAGAGCTGCCTCTGGGGGCCACGGACCGAGAGGGTCCCCAGGCACCCCGGCTTCCGCTGATGGGATGGGAGGATGCTTTTCATCGCCATCCTGGACTTGTCCTCCACCCCACCCACCCAGTAGTCGCATCCCCAGAAGCAAATGTACAAGTTACTGACTCTCAAGCTGGCAGTCGCCTGCGGGGGGCGTCCTCGCTCACCCTCAGCAGGGATTCTGAGCCATATTGGTTTCTCCTGGCAGCCATGCACGGTGGACTCCCTGTGCTCAGTTTGGAGGTGTATGTTCAGGGGATCCCAGGACGTGGGTCTCGGGGCCTGGAAGCGTCCCCTTCAGTCTTTCTGAGGCTGACAGGGATCTCCCACACCTGTCATCTCTAGACTTTTTCGTTGTACCTGCTCACAGGTCCCGTTCCTTAAACTGTTCATTTTTTTCTCACTACGGTTACAGAAGAACACTAGGAAATGCCATAAAAACATTCAGAAGCTTCTCTTCACGAGAAGTGTAACTCCACCCAGAGACTCAGATAAACCAGGCCTTGTCCTGGCCCCTCACCACCTTGAACTTCGTGCAGCTGTGTGAAGGGGGTGTGTAATGAGATGACAAGGGAGGGCACAACTGAGTGTCCCCCATCCCGCTGGGCGGGTGAGGATCAAGTAGCTTCTTATTCCACACGGTTTGGAGGAGGAAGCTTCAGGACGTGGCTCTGCGGTCTCAGTGGCAGAAGAAACAGAACCCACCCGTTGGTGAGGGACAGCAGCCGGCTGCCCCCAAGGACCCTCCCCTCTCCTGGAGGTGGAGTCCATCGACAGCAAGTCTCCTCCTCCATCCTCCACAGAAGGGACCAGAAACACCAGCTCCTCCGTTTGGTTTGAGGTGGCCGAGGTGGGGAGGACACAGGGAGGTGGCTGTTTCTCCCCGTCTGTTCCACGGACATGTGCCTCTTACTTGGCAACCTGTTCAAGGTTCCAAAATAAGCCTTCCTCACCCAACCCAGGGAAGGCTAGACACCTAGTGTGAGGGGCTCCGGCTGTGACTGTGTGTGGAGGAACCAGTGCCAGCCAGGCGAGCTCCCCACCCTGGAGTGGGACTGGACGAGAGTAAGGCAGGAGGACCCTTTATCCTCCTCCTGTCCCCCACCAGAGGGCAAAGACAGGGGGGAAGCAGAAGAGGTCTTATTAGCAAAACTACAGGGAGAGGCACCTGGCACTTGGGGCTTTAAACAAGGAATCTCAACATAACCACAAGAAATTCAGGTTCCCTTCCAGCCCCCACAGTGGGGACTTACTTCAGAGCGAGGGACACAACATTAGACCTTTGCACAGGGTACATCTCCCGCCAACATCACCCCCAGAAGCGGGTGGGGAACATGAATAATGTCCATTGCCACATGGACACAGTGCTGGGTGAGCGCTGACTGGCATGTGGGTCTTGCTGTGGTGGGTCCTGGGCTGACCGGCACAGGTCCTAGAATCAGGCCAAGTGCTTTGCAAGAATCTGCCATGTTTGTGGTTGAACAGTGAACTTGACCATGAGGTCTCCCCACTGAGTAGGTACCTTGAGGAAAGTACATGTAGACTCTTCCCACTGGCTGGCTCCATGGTGTTACTGCAGGTCGAAGTGTCAGCCAGCCATCACTGGTGACAGTTTCCCTTGCAGCCACACAAGGGGAAATGAGGCAGAGAGTGAGGAAAAGGTTTTGAGTGGCCAAGTTACCTGATGAGTGATAGGGACACCTGATGAGTGACAGGGACACGAGTGCAGGTTTGCATCCTGGCGAAGTGTATGTGGATCCTCTCTGAGCATAAAGACAGTGCCTGCAGGAAAATTTCCAGGTGGGGATACCCCTCTCTAGTAAGTGTCCTCCTCACGCTGTTCCTTTGATGCAGTGCAGGATCTTGTCCTCGGTGCATACAGTTGGCCTTCAGGGTGAGGAGTGCAGTGCTGCGATCTTCCTGTATTGATCTGTGCGGGGCCTAGAAACAGGACAGGACAGGGACATGTACCTGCTAGGCCTCCAGTTTAACTCTGAACTTGACAATGATGTGTCCCCGATGAGTGCATTCCTTGAGTAGGGATGCCCGTCAGGGAGACTCACAGGTCAAAAGGTCGCCAGACATTACTGGTCCATGTCTCACCATGATTTTCTAAGACAGGAGAGTTTTTAAATGTCCAATCTGGCATTTTAATAAATGATGCTTTGCGGACATCGATAAAACCGGAGAAGCAAAAACAGTAGATCAAATGAGAGTAATAGTCAATGTTTTTGAAATTTGCTGCACATATAAGATACTATAAAACTATAGAGCTGGTCACATAGTAAATGAAACAGAGGGATCTGAGGCTTATTCACGTAATAAAATCCAAAAAATATGCCATGCTACTACGAAGCCAGGTGAGATCTGAAATACTAATGTGAGTTAAGCAGAATACTTCTCTGTACTTTTTGATCGTAATACAGATGAACTCATGAGTCAGATTTGTAGGCATGTTTGTAATAAAACGATGTGTTAAATGACTGAAGAATGTTTTGTTGACATTACTGAAACAAAAACATTGGGATCTGATCTCGCTTATGACGTTACTATAAATTGGAAAAAGGTGACATTGACCTAAACATGCTAGTGGCTAGCTACATGATAAGGAACAATGGTGGCAGGTGAACACAGGTTGCAAAGTCCATTATTCCCACCAAAAAAGCAATTATGTCACAAGTTTTTCCCAGGCACAGGCGATGTCTCTAACACATTCAATCAGAAGGTCCCAATATTTATGTTTTCCCCTTTCTCTGAATTTGTCGGTAAGTCTCCCCAGAAACAGGGAGAATAAATAAAAAATTAGTACAAAATGTGATGGTTTTGAGTCTCCAATCGCCCCAATAAGTTGTAAAATAATTCTCACTGAAATGTCCTATTAGAAAGTCAAGAATAAAACGATGGATAAAGCCCTAGCGCTGACTGCTCCATTGCTTCCATACCCATTAGCACGTGAAACGTTCTTCCATTTTACCCGTTTACACAGGTAGCTAGGTCAATGTGGACTCATGAATCGCTATGTCACTTGATGTGTTTCCGTCTGTTACCATCGTGGTTTATTTTGATGCTCCAACTTGGGGGCCAGTGCCAGTGCCAGCGAGATCCCCTTAGAAGGGCAAGAGCCCCCTTTGGCCGCGTCCCCTCTTGTGCGAGCACCTCACTGCTTCAGCAGATGCTGCCCATTCCCTGTGCACGTTCCCTGGCACAGCCCTCCACGGCTCCCTTCTCCGTGGAGATGCTGGTTCCCACGGGTGGAAACTGTTGTTTGAAACCACTCTCTGCACACAAAGCAGGGAGAGTTAAGCTGGGCTGGGCAATCAGGGCTCGGAAAGGCAGCTTTTTACTTACGATTTCCTCAGCCCCCAGGGGGTCAGAAGCCCGGGCGGCTTCCCTAGATGGGCACGACGGTCAACAGCAAACCAGGCTCTGCTTCCAGGCTCTGTGGAAGCAGCGCCACAAACCCCCAGCCCGGGATGCGGGATGCGGGATGCGGGATGCGGGATGCGGGATGCGGGCGTTTCCCCGCACCCACCTGGGCGCCAGTTAGCGCGGGCGCGAGTCAGGCGCCCTCTGTTGGTCCATAGGGGGCAGCGAACGAAGCTCTGCGCCTACGGTTTAGCGGTCACCGCGCGTACCCTCGCGGTCACAGAAATTCTCCAGGTTCGATCATGCCCCTGGTGTGTGAGTGAGTGAGTGAGTGAGAGGGTGAATGAGTGTGTTTGAGTGTGTGCGTGTGTATGAGTATGTGTGTGAGTGTGTATGTGTGTGAGTGTGTGTGTGTGTGTGTGTGCGCACAGGGTGCCAGGACAGGGTGGCAGGGACTGGGTGGGGGCAGCTGCCCTGCCAGGATCTCAGTTCCCCTCTAGCTGTTCCGCTTTGGCATGGAGCCGCTGTTCTTTCAGTACCTCTGGGGTCTATGGCGTTTGGATAACCGCCTTGTGCACTCCCACCCTGTTTCAGAGGAGACCAATCCAGTCATCCCATCTCCAGCTCCGCTGTCCTCCATCAGAGAGAGACACAAGCAGTCCCGGACGTGCTTCAAGCAATCAAAGGCCCATGTGCTCAGGAAGGGCTCTAGTTAGCTGACAGCGTAGCCGTCCTGCTGGACTCTTTTGTACCATAAGGACCAAGTTGAAAATTTGAGTGTTAATCATATCCAGTGCACAAGAAACAGGGAAACAAGAGAACAACTTAAAAAAGTGAACTGAAAAGTAAAAGGGTATTTTTTAAAAAATAGATTTGCATTGATTTCAGAGAGGAAGGGAGAGGGAGAGAGAGATAGAAACATCAGTGATGAGAGAGAATCATTGACTGGCTGCCACCTGCACACCCCCTGTTGGGAATCAAGCAGCTGCCCCCACCCAGTCCCTGCCACCCCAGGAGAATCGAATGGTGACCTCCTGGTTCACAGGCTGAGGCTCAACTACTAAGCAACACTGGCCGGGCGGTTCCTGTGTTGGCCTGCACAGCAAAGAACAGTGATTATTTTGGGGGATTTTCCTCGAGATTAGGTTTCTTCAAGGTGAAAGCTACAAAACTGTTATGGGATGAGTTGTTCCACTGCAAAATCCGCACCTTCCAGCCCTTAACCTTGCAGCATCGGAATGTGGTTGCATTTGGAGACAGGCTCTTTGAAAAGGTCTTAAGTTAAAACGAGATCGTTAGGGTGGAACTAATCCAAATGATTGATGTCCTTATAAGAAGAGGAAATTTGAACACACACAGAAAAGGACAGAAAACCAGTACAGGCACAGAGAGAAGATGCCCATCTCTAAGGCAGGAGAAGCCTCCAAAGAAATCAGACTGACCAACAGACAGGTCCAGACCTTCTCGTCTCTGGTCTAGAGCTACGAAACAATAAATGTCTGTTGTCTGTGATATCAGTTTGTGGCTCTTCTTTGCGGCAGTTCTGTCAGACTCCTACAGAAACCTACCTGCCTTAACCAAATGAGCAAACTCGACTACTTGAGGGGAGGTAGTTAAGTGTTGAATGAAGATCACATTTTTTAATCATGGTGCATTAGCTTTTACAGCTGCCCCTATAAGTTTCTTTAGTATTTCAAACTTTAACCACACTGAGAAAATGTCCTGGCAATAGTTCAGGTACCTCCTGACTTTTCTTATAATAAATTTTTGATTTTGCCGACGTGGACTAAATGGGCTTCAGATTTAACAGACAAAATTTCCCGTTTGTGGCCCCTGTGCTGACTGTACGCTGCTGCCTATTTCATAGAAACCATTACTTGGGACCCTCACCTCACTCTTTCATTCCATAGACTCCCTGGGGACATTCCCGCCATGGTGGCAGAACGGAGTGGTCAGAGAGAATGCATACTCAACAGGCTCGAGAGATTTCTAGTCTTTTTATTTTTCAAAATATATTTTTTTGATTTTAGAGAGGAAGGGAGAGGGAGAGGGAGATAGAAATCAATGATGAGAGAAAAGTATTGATTGGTTGCCTCCTGCACACCTCTACTGGGGATCTAGCACACAACCCAGACATGTGCCCTTGACAGAAATTGGACCTGGGATCCTTTAGTCTGCAGCTGATGCTGCATCCACTGAGCCAAACTGGCCAGGGAGAGTTTTCCCGTCTTTACAGCAAACGCTTTGCTGTCCCTGGGCATAGATAGTGTACCAAGCTGATATGGATGTAAACACGCAGAGCTGCTGATATAAATGGGGGCAGGGGGGCTGGGAAAGCCTCTAGAGACAAAGCACAGAGGTGGCACTTTCTTTGAAATCCACACACAGCACAGACCTCATGGCCTCTGCTTGCTGCCAGGCAGGAGAAAAGGCTCTGAAGTTAGCTGCTAAGGAGTTGCAGGGATCAACTCCAGAGGGCCATGAAGACTCAATAGGCGTCTAATCCCATCCAGCCACTTCCACATCTGGGATGTGATTACCCTCCAGCCCCACCCTACCCGCAAGGACTTCTGGGAAATCCATAAAAAGCCCGCCCTCTGCCCTCCTGGTTATTGCCTTGTCAGCTCCTCAGGTGTCCAGACCCCTTGCTGAGATGGGAGATCTGGACCTAATGGAAGGAGTTGGAAGTGGCAGGAAGCCTGGCCAGGAGGACTCAGGTGGCTCCCCCAGGGAATGTGAGAGCATTTCCTCCAAGGAAAACCTGTCCCTTAGAGAAAAAGGAGACCATTGGCATCATTATGAGAAGAAGACACAGAAGGTCACAGGGATGGAAAAAGGCTCCCACAGCAAAGAAGGTAGGAATCTAACAACAACTTCTTCTTCTTCTTCTTCTTCTTCTTCTTCTTCTTCTTCTTCTTCTTCTTCTTCTTCTTCTTCTTCTTCTTCTTCTTCTTCTTCTTTCCTCTTTCAGAAGGTTTCACCTTCCTACACGGAGAGTGAGGGAAAGGCCAAGGTGAAGGCCGGGTTCCATTAGCTTATGGGCTCTACCATCTGAGGGCTCTGGAACTGAGGGAGGGTTTCCTGGAACAGCCATGCCAGGCAGCTGAGGGTGGGGGGTTGGGGGGCTTTTATGAACCCCGGTCCACCTCAGACCCTGGACCACACCACCCTCCCCCAGATTCCAGAGAGAGTTCAGGGACTTCTCACTCATTCTTCTCCTCTCCACCCACAGCCATCACCAGGCACAGCGGGGGGCCCAGGAGCTCCAGGCCCCGTGGGTGGGGAAGCCCTGATGGCCCCCTAAGCAGTCCCCACAAAGAAAATGAACCCCCAGAAGAGAAGGTGAGGGCACGGCCATCCCCTACCCCAAGGAACAGAAAGGACGAGGCTGACGCCAGCAGAGCACGCCATCAGGACAGACCAGGTAAGTTTCTGGGCTGTGCCTTCCCAGAGGTGGGGGTGTGGGCACCTTCCCTCAATGGCAAATAGGCGCCCAGGGGAGGGAGGGACAGACACTGACCCGGTGAGGCGCTCCCAAAGCCCCCAAAAGCTGAGGGGTGGAGCCTAGGACTTGGCAAGGGTTCCCTCCACACCCTGGAAGGGGAGTTGGCGGGGGGGGGGCAGTCACGAGACTGGGAAGGGGCCCTGGGGACCTTGGCCAGGCCGCTCACACTGGAGCACCTTCTGCTTTGCTTCCCAGCAGATTTGGCCCACCCTCCCCCGCAACTCGATGGCAGGAGGACCCAGCCCAGAAGCCCAGCGAGGACCACTGGTCAAGGATGCGGACAGGAAGACCCAGAGGCCAGGCCCGTCTCCCCAAAGCGCTCCCACCGCCACCGCCCCCGCCACCACCACCACTGCCACCACCACCACTGGCACCACCACCATCACCATCAAAACCCCCCATCTGCAGAAGCCCGCGCGCCTCTGGACTTCCTGATGCCCAGACTCTGCAACCAAGTGGGGGCGCTGCAGGTGACCCTGGACGAGCTGCGGGCTCCGGGGGGCGCCTTCCTGCCGGTGCCCTTCCGTGGCCCTCAGCTCGAGGCGCGGGAGCCCGAGGCCTGGCAGCGCCTGGCTCAGCTGGCAGCTGGCGCACACGAGGGCGAACCTGCACTGGGCGCTGGTCACGCTGGACACCCTGCTGGCCGCACCGCCTGGGCTCCCCAGTCCACCACCCCGGACCCCTCGCACCCCCCAGCCTTAGCGCCCCGCGCCCGCCTGTATCCTGGCCCAGCGCCTCTGCCCAGAGCCCATTGGACTCCCTGCTTCCAACTCTGGGTGAAAGGGCCCCGGGGGACCAGCTTCAACCACAGTGTGATTCCGTTCTCCTGGGAAACCCCCTGAGGCCTCGGCCTGCCCTCTGCCCCTCGGGGGTGGGAAAGGTCTCAGCTCAGAAGCCCAGGGCCCAGTTCCCCACAGACAGCCTGGAGGGAGAGCTGCAGAGGAAGATTTTTTCTGTGGCTCAGGTTACTGTGACTGCCATTGACTGGGACCTTTCCCCTCCGACATTTTCCTGTTTTATATGAAAAATAAAACCCGTTTAAAAAACAGGGGTGTGTGTGTGTGTGTGTGTGTTCATTAATTTATTTTCATCACAGCCTGTTCCTCCAAGACAACTGTATCTGTTTAGTTTGACCTAACAATGGGTTTCTTTAAGGTGAACGCACAGAAACACACCCAGAATCAAGCTTTTACCTCCACTGAGCATGCTGGCTGATTGGGGGATGTTCTATTATGGAACACACCTTTGATTCTCAGCCCATTAGCTTCTTCTAAGTCACAATAAATTTCCTGAATATCCTAAACCTTTGCCTGTGGAAGGCAGTACACTTGCCAGTGACTTGCTAGCCTCTTGACTTATTCACCTGGTGACATTTCTATCTGAATAATTCTTGTTTGGACTCTAAGCTTCGGCATCATGTCAAGTTGTTCATTGGCACACCTACAAGGCAACGGTGTAAGTTCGCATACACATCAACAGAAGGCTTATGCATGTGCATACACCCCACTGCTACCACTCCAATCCACACCTTAATATTTCCATCATGCTCTTCCAAATAATCTCTCTGAGCCTACACAAGCAGAGGGTGGCTGTGCCTGTCCGGGATATGCACAAGGAATAACCTCCCAGAACCATGGCCTAGAGGACAGTGGGCATAAGACCATGCTTCCACCACATTCTCTGATCCCATTCTTCTTGCGACTCAGTTATGGTTACACTCATGAAAACAATACCCAGGGTGAGAGGAGAAACCAGATAGAAAGAACTGGGTTTCTCAATGACTGTGTGGAATGGAATTGTCAGCCAGCTTGAAATGCTCACTTCAGATTGTGCTTGGGAGAGTGACATTGATTCTATCTTCATTAAATCATACTAGATTACAATTGGGTCTCTCTCTCATTTTCTTTTTTAGCGGCCTAGCTAGATAAACTAATGAATGGCCAAACAAGTATTGATCATTCCCCACTAAGCTGGCTCTGCTCAGGCCAAAATTCTTAGAGGCACCCTGTGTCCTGGCCCACAGGATCAATGCGTTAAACCAGGTCCTGTACCAGTGATTTATTATGGTGCTTCCCATAACTCCTAGGGCGCATGCATGGAGTGGACCTGGGGTTAGTCCTAGAAAAGTTAATCCTCTTCAGAAGAGACCACCAGACACATACCTGTACTTGAAAAGTCAGGGTTTATTGCAGCTAGGAAGTATGCTCACTCTGGGGATTCATGGGTATCTTAGTCAGAGCATGTTAGGAAGAACCTACTACAGGATTTGGGGGAGATCTAAGGAAATGTTAAGTTGGGAGTCATCAGAAATCAGGGGCAAGTCTATGATTGAATAGACCCATAACTCTGATCTATAGGGAGTGAAGATGAGCGTGAGTATAAAGCTTTATTTGATAAAGAAGCAACAGTCACTCATTTTAACTAAGAGAGAGACATGATAATCTGGTTTTAATCATCTAAAAGTGACCTTGTCTGACATTGATGTTTGATGCGATTGATTATGTCCAACAGAACAATTGGGCCGACCTGTCATTAAGCTTATGTTCATAGTGACTGACACATACTTTGAGAATGACAACCCCATCCCCATGTTGCTCTTTTCCAGGACCAATGTGCACTTTGGCAATGATTTTATTATCAGATATGAGAAAAGTATTATAAGTGGAGGAAGAACCTTAATTTTCTTTTCTTCAAAGCCCAGAAGCTCACCCCAAAACAGATTAAGACCCATTAGCCTCCTTGATGATTCCTGACTGTGTACCAAGTGCAGATGGCTAAAGATCTCTGTCGGTCACATTTCATGGCATCTCACTTAATATGCTCGCAGTAGATAACAGCTCTGGTTGAAGGAGTTTTTCTGAGAGCATGAAAGGATGATGCTCTGTGTCATAGATGCATGATGTGGGGAAGCTGGGATGTGGAGGTACTGCTATGTCCTGAAACATGGTGAGCCAGGATGAACCTCACAGGTTCTGCCTCTCAGTACTCCCTTGAGAAGCAGAATGCTAGGATCAAGGCAAATTGTAGGGCAAGTTTCACAGTTTGCTTTATAGGATCACTAAGAAATAGGCCTAGGCCAATCAAAGAGTGAGCAAAAGCACAGGGGCAAAGACTGACTGCTGGGGAGGGAGAATCTTGAAATTCAGGGCGATTCTGAGAAGCTAGAGGACCGCTATGGGTACAGGGCCATGAAGTCTCCTCATTTGATTGCCATCAGCTGCATGTCCCTCTCACACACAAAGACAACCACATGATTGCAAGACTAATCATTTATTGATCAGGTACAGGAGGGTCTTATTCATGGTAGAGCTCTGGGTATGGCAAAGGGAGGGGAATTTAGAGAAAACCGTTGATTCTTGGTGAATTGTAGAGTCTGTCTGGACAATTAGAGAAGACCCTTAGGTTCAGAGAAAATGCCTTCTTGGGTGATAGTGATGGAGATTGGGTCACAGAACTTGTCACAGGCTGTTACAGGGACCGTGGAATGAAGATCCTGGAGCCCAGGTCAGGAAGCATTCACTCAGCACTGAACAAGCAGGTGAGAGAGAACACAGAAACTCATTAAGCACTTCCTGGGTTGAATTAAAGGGAAAGAAAATTTTTATTACAGAGAAAAATGGTGAAGTAGATATCAATCTGTACCGTCATCTATGTTTCTTTCCAGAATAGGGGGAAGGAAGTCATTGAATCAATGGCTGCCAAAAGAAATTAGGTCTGGACTATAGAAAAGCATCATTTTCTAATGCATAACTTTTCCCCAAATGAGTCTATGAGAAAGAGAGAGGAATAGTCAATGAAGGATCTTAGGCTGGTTTCTGCCATTCTCAGCATTAAGCATTTTGAGGAATTTTTGATAAATTGGGGAAAAATGGCAAAACCTTGTATTAAATGCTGACTTTATGCAGGCCATAGTTGCTAAGATATTGCCATATGTTATCTGAATAAAGCCCCACAATGAAGCTAAGGTAGGAAACAGATGAGGAAAGTGAGACTGTTTCCAGGTAAAAGACAACCGGAAGGTCAGACAGCTCTATTTACAAACCAGAAGTTAAGGATGTGCAGAGCTCAAAGAGAGACAATATTACCAAATAGTGGAGAGTGAGACCACACATTTTGGCCTTCGAAGGTGGACAAAAGACAGAAATGCATTTGAGTTTCATATTCAGACCCTAGTATTCTTTTCCTATTTCAAATGTTAAGTCTTAATGTTTTTTAGGATTT
>PVJC01041555.1:0-15288 GCA_004026665.1 Murina feae
GATGAACAGAATAAACTGGTGAATAGAATAGAATCAGAGGCATAGAATGGAGTGGACGGACAATTTTGGGGGGTTAAGGGTGTTGGGGGTGCGTGAAGAGACTGGACAATAATTGTACACCTATGGATGAGGACAGTGTGGGGGCAAGGACAGAAGTTGGGGTGGGAAATGGGAGGAGGGGAGCTATGGGGGGAAAAAGGAACAACTGTAATAATCTGAACAATAAAGATAAATTAAAAAAAAATTTTTAGGAAAGTGGGCAGTAGACAACAGTGCTGATAATTAAGAAAGAGTGAAATAGGTACCTGATAATTTTATTAGGTGTAGATGCTATTCTTTTATTCATTGGCTAAAGTTTCAACCTATATTAGTAACTAACAATATTAAAACACATAGAGTATATAAACCATTTATGTCAAACATTTTTTTTTATTAGTAACTTTTGCCTGAGTAAATGTAAAGCTATTTTTTTGTTGTTTTGTTTTTCAGAATACTGAAAATATACTTCACACATTGACTCAGCATACCAGGTCTGAACTTAACCTTATTTTGTATTAATATAATTAAAAGGTTAGTATGAGGATACATAATAGTTGTTTTTATTAACTAGGTATGTCACAACTTGTACCTTTGCCCCCAATATCCTTTTGCTTGCTACTGGTTCAATGGACAAAACAGTGCACATCTGGCAGTTTGACCCGGAAACACTTGGCCAAGGTTAGTAAGGACATTTTATTTAACCCAGTTCATCCCCGTTTACCTCTAAAATCAGAAATTCAGTATTTTTTTTGACAATTATTAACATTGCTTTTCTCAGTATTAAGTATACACCCTTATTTAAATACTAGGGGCCCGGTGCACAAAAATTTATGCACTCGGGAGGTCCCTCAGCCCGGCCTGTGCCCTCTCACAGTCTGGGACCCCTCGGGGGATATCCACCTGCTGGCGTGTCTGGTCAGCCTGGGTGAGGGGCTGATGGCTGTTTGCAGGCTGGTCAAGCCCCCCAGTGGGAACCCTGACCCCATGGGGGTGTGGCCAGCCTGGGTGAGGGGCTGAGGGCTGTTTACAGGCTGCCCACAGTCCCTTCAGGTTTTGAGTCCCTACTGCGGTACCTGGCCAGCCTGGATGAGGAGCTGAGGGGCGTTTTCAGGCTGCCTAAGTCCCTTCAGGTTTTGGGTCCCTACTGGGGTACCTGGCCAGCCTGGGTGAGGGGCTGATGGCTGTTTGCAGGCTGGCCAAGCCCCCCAGTGGCGTCCCTCACCCTATTGGGGTGTGGCCAGCATTTTTGATGGGCTGATTGCCGCTTTCAGGCTGCTCACAGCTCCTATTGATTCAATGTCCCAGCAAGGCTGGCTGGAAGCAGGTTTCTGGGGTTTGTTTATCTTCTATAATTGATGCACTGTTCCTTTAAGGTGAGTCCTCGTAATGAAACCTCCTCTGCTTCACCTGCTTCTATAATGAGACATTGTTACCCTTAGTAGTCAGGCCAGGCCTGCTGTCTATGATTGATACTTTATTGCAAATATGTTTTGCCTTGAGCCAGGATAAGTGGAGCCGGCCGCAAACAGTTTCAGTTTCACTCCTGCTGCAATGGAAGCTGCCGTTTACTCAGGTCCGTGAGTGGCGGCCTCCATGTTGGCTGGGTTAACTTGCATACAGTCGCTCTGATTGGCTGGTGTGCGTGGCTTACCTGTCCTGAAGAGACAGTTAATTTTAATATTACGCTTTTATTAGTTTAGATAATTTAAAAATAATTTTAGAGAAGACAGTGTTAAAGTAGTTACCTATGTTAAAACTCTCAATAAATACTTTGGGTGCACACTGTGTGTATCACATGTCCCGTAGTTTTATAAGCTATTTACTCCATACTTACTTTTTTCCAAATAAATACAGCCTGCAAACAAAATAGAAATTATAGTTTTATTTTGCTGGTTTTATTTTTGGCCTCATTAAGCAATGCTGACATATAATTTAAGAGTTTTATTTATTTTTATCACTGCCAAAATTAACCAAATAGTGGAGCTAATATGCAGATGAGAGAGCCAATAGAATTCTTTTCCTGATAAATATTTTATATAATAAAAATTGTTTTTATTTAGCAAAAGTTCCAAAAGAGTAGTATTTAATGTATTAAATAGCACTTTAGTTATACATGCTATTTGATGTCCTGAAATTTTTAAAGGGATGTTAAAGTGGTAAAACACAGATTTAAGGACATTTTGTTTACTTTTTAATATATAAAGGAAACCGTTTTTCTTTTGTTGTTATTTCACTTGCCTATTTGTTTGTGGGATTGTTTTGTTTGCTTTTTAAGCAAGGAGCACAGAAGGACAACTGAAGCAGTTCACTGAAGATTGGTCCGAAGATGATGTCTCAGCATGGCTTTGTGCACAAGATTTAAAAGACCTTGTTGATGTTTTCAAAATGAATAACATCGATGGGAGAGAACTGTTGAATCTTACAAAAGAAAGCCTGGCTGAAGATTTGAAAATTGGTAAGATTAGTGAAAGATTATGTCTTTGTGTAGGACAATCTATTTTCACTAGCTTATGGCAGCCATTTTCAACCTTTTTCATCTCATGGAACACATAAATTAATTACTAAAATTCTACGGCACACCAAAAAATATATTATTTTTTGCTGATCTGATAAAAAATAGGTATAATTTTGATTCACTCGCACCAGACGGCTATTGTTAGTTGGCTGTTGTCATTTTGTTATTTGACAGTCTAAGGGAAAGAGGTCAATGCTGCCAATTAAATAGTTAAGATATTCCATGTTCTAAAAATTCTTGCAGCACACTGGTTGAAAATTGCTGGATTGTGGAAAATAAATGTTTAGATAGCATAAGCCACCATGTAACTGTAATTTTAGGGAGGCTGGGTGAAAAAGTGAAGGGATTAAGCAAAAAAAAAAACACACAACCTCATAGACAAATACATAGACAACAGTATAGTGATTACAGAGGGGAGAAAGAAGAGAGGGGGGAGATAGAAGAGAGTAAAGGGAGCATAAATGGTGATGGAAGGAGACTTGACTTGGTTTGGTAAACACAATACAATGTGAGTGATGTGTTGTAGAATTGTACCCCTGAAATCTATATAATTTTATTAACCAATCACACCAATAAATTCAATAAAAAACTAAATTTAAAAAATATTTTTTAAATTTGAGATGTAATTACATGATAAAACTCACCCTTTTATAAGTGAACAATGCAGTGATTTTTAGTATATTTATGGGGATGTACAACTACCACCACTATCTAATTTTGAACATTTTCATCACTTCAAAAGAAACCCCATGCCTGTTAGCAGTCACTCGTTACTCCCTTTCTCTCTCTAGTCCCTGGCAACTACTAATCGATTTTCTGTCTCTAAACATTTGCCCATTTTTTTGTTGTTGTTTTACTTGTATGTTATTCAGACAACTTAAACATTTCTATTATTTCTACATCTTTATTTATTTATTTGGTTTCTTCCTTTTTTAAAAAATTCTTTAAGGATTTGCCTATTCTTGACATTTCATATGGCCTTTTGTGTCTGGCCTCTTTTACTTATTCACAGATTTTCAAAGTTTATCCATGTTGTAGCATATGTTAGTACTTCATAACTTTTCATGACTGAATAGTATCCCATTGTATAAATTTATCATTTTTTGCTTACCCATTCTTCAGTTGATTGAATTTAGATTGTTTTTGTTTTTTAGCTGTTATAATAATGCGGCTAGGAAATTCATGCACAAATTGAGCGTCTGTTTGCAGTTTTCTTGGCTGTATAATTAGGAATGGAATTGGTAGGTCAGATGGTAACTGTGCTTACATTTGAGGAACTGCCAAACTATTTTCCAAAGCAGCTGTGCTATTGTACATTCTCACTAGCAATGTATAGGGATTACTATTTCTCTATATAATTTTAACACTTGTTTGCTTTCTAAATTATAGCCATCCTTATGATTTCTCATTGTGGTTTTGATACGCATTTTTCTGGTGATTAGTGTGCTTGTTGGCCATTTTTATATCATCTTTGGAGAAATGTCTATTCAGATCCTTTGTCCATATTAAAAATAGGTGCCTGGCTAGGTGTGGCTCACAGTTGAGCATCAACCCAGGAACCAAGAGGTCACCCGTCCAATTCCCGGTCAGGGCATATGTCCAGGTTTTGGGCTCAATCCCCAGTTGGGGGCATGCAGGAGGCAGCCAATCAATAATTCTTTTTCATCATTGATGTTTCTATCTCTTCCTCTCTCTTCCACTCTGAAATCAATAAAAATATATTTAAAAACATACAAACAAACCAAAAACTAGGTTGTCTTTTTATTGTTGAGTTGTCTATATATAAATTTAGATGCTACTAAGGTGACCAGATTTAAAGCGGTACACCATTGACGGGGGGGGGGGGGGGTGTCTCTTTTTCTCTCTTTTTTTTTTCTTTTTCTTTATTTTATTATTACTTAAAATATTACAAAGAGTAATCAGGACTTTTTTAAAATACCGCGGGATGTGGGACAATCTGTTAAAAATCGGGACGTCTGGTCACCTTATGCTACAAATATTTTTCCCTTTACTACACAAAAGTATTAAATTTTGATGAAGTCCACTTTATCTGTGTGTTTTTTTCTTTTGTTGCATATACCGTGGGTGTAATATCTAAGAAACCATTGCCTAATCCCAAGTCTCAAAGGTTTATAACTATGTTTTCTTCTGACTTTTATAGATTTAGCTCTTAAATTTAGGTGTGTGATCAATTTTTACTTAATTTTTATAAATGATATAAAGTAGAGATACAGCTTCATTTTTTTTTTTAGATGTGGATATCTAATTGTCTTAGCACCATTTGTTTTAGATGTGGATATCTAATTGTCTTAGCTCCTGCATTGAGCGTTTGCCCCCTGGTGGTCAGTGTGTGTCATAGTGACCAGTCATTCCCAGTCATTCTGCTGTTAGGGTTAATTTGCATGTTACCCTTTTATTATATAGCATAGAGGCCTGGTGCATGGGTGGGGGCTGGCTGGTTTGCCCTGAAGGGTGTCCCAGATCAGGGTGGGGGTCCCGCTGGGGTTCCTGGCCAGCCTGGGTGAGGGGCTGAAGGCCTTTCTCAGGCTGGCCACAGCCCCTTCAGTGTGGGGGTCCCGATGGGGTGCCTGGCCAGCCTGGGTGAGGGGAAGATGGCTTTTGGCATGTTGGCCACATCCCCTTCAGGGTGGGGGTCCCCACTGTGGTCCCTGGCCAGCCTGGGTGAGGGGCTGAGGGCCATTTTCAGGCTGGCCACACCCCCTCAGGGTGGGAGGTCCTGCTGGAGTTCCTGGCCAGTCTGGCTGAGTGGCTAATGGCTGTTTGCAAGCTGGCCAAACCCTCCAATGGGGACCCTTACCCTATGAGGGTGTGGCCAGCCTGGTGAAGGGCTGATGGCTATTTTCAGGCTGGCCAAGCCCCCCAGCAGGGACCCTCACCACATAAGAGTGTGGTCATCCTGAGTGAGGGGCTGATGGCTGTTAGCAGGCTGGTCACCGCCCCCAGTGACCCAAGCTCCTAGTGAGGCTGGCTGGAAGCAGGTATCTGGGATTTATTTATCTTCTATAGTGAAACTTTGTTGCCTTGAGCAGAGGCCACAGCTGGCCAGGGCAGGCAGGAAGCTTGGCTTCCTCCATCACCGGGGCAACCAAGCCTCCTGTTTGCTCTAGCTCTGTGGCTGCTGGTCGGCATATTGGTTGGGTTAATTTGCATATAGTCACTCTGATTGGCTGGTGGGTGTGGCTTGGATTGCAGCAGAGTGACAACAATTTGCATGTTTCTCTTTTATTGGTATAGATATGAATTTGTTTAACATTCATTATCATATGGAGGAAGTTGATTAGTTGTGCAATAAAGTATATTGGAGTGTTAGAGACCAAAGTAGTATATCTTTTATGTTTGACACTTAAAAAAATTATTTTTAGGGAATCAAGCAGTCCAAATATTTTTTAATAAGCCTTTTATAAATATATAATTAAGGAACTTTCTGTAGATTTGAATATCTGTTGGAATCTGGTGCTTTAACCTAGGATAATAGTCATTTTCTAGGATTGTGTTGCTGAAATCTAAGGGTATAATTGACATACAGTCTTAGGTAGGAAATAACTCCTTGTATCTATAATACATCTGTAAAAGGAATGTCCAGACAGAGATTATAGGTACAAAAGATCCTTGACATTGAGAGAGAGATGTCTTAAGACATTTGAGTCCACAAATTTGTGAACTCTACTGTAGCATGCATTATCTCATTCAGAAAGCATAAAGTATGAAAAGTGAATTGCAGGAAAGTCTCTCTGAGATGTGTTGCCAGGCACATTGTCACTAGCCACATAACTTTCATCTGCACATTGGCCTTCATCTATATTGGCCAAAGGAATATTGCAATATTGGAGCTTGGAATTGCTGTAGATGGTACAGTATAGAAACTTGGAATGACAAATGCCAAGGAACTATGGTATAACTTGTCAGCTCATACACTTAATATTCAAATAATTATCAACCATAGATTCCTAATTAGGATCAAGATGTTTTTTTCGTTTTTAAAGTTACCTTTACTTTTTCATCATGTGTTTCCAAGAAACCATAAAAAGCAAATGAGAGGTTTTTATTTTCTGACTTAAAATTAAATTACATCAAATGCTTTTTGAAACTTAATACATCCACTGTCTTAACATCATAAGATTTTGAAAGTTTCAAATTTCAATTCCTAATAATACAGTACTTCCTTATGTAGATTTTTACTTGTTGCCTAACTGACTATGTTGTTACATTTAGCATTTTTTTTCTTTATACATGATAAAGGCGAAATGGTCCCTTCAAATATAGTTACTGTGGGCTGACTTTCTGTTGGAGTGGGCTGAACATCCCAGTTCAGTTGCTGCTCTTAGATAGCCCTCCCCACTTGCCTTTGAGTGCTTGTTGGGCATTTTAGAGTCACCTTTCCTCAGACCCATCAGATGTCCTGTGGCTTCTGTCCACACAGATGTCAACCTCTGATCTTACTGATGTTGATAGTTTGTTGTCATGTACTTAGACTATTGTGGGGATCATAAGGATACCTTGCTTCGTTGGAAATATTGTTGGGATTTAATTTTGCTATCTAATTGTTTTTATGTGGGGTTTAGAGGAATGAAAATTAAGAAGCTATATTGTTCTCATCTCCTCTAAATCCTTTTGAAAATCCCTACTGTAATTACAGCCTTGTGTTTTTTTCCTGATTGTAGATTTTAGGCTTACTGTCTTCTCTTGATCAGTAAGAGGGTTTATTATTATTATTATTATTTTAAATTAAATCTTTATTGTTCAGATTATTACAGTTGTTCCTCATATTCACCAGTTTATTCTGTTCATCAGATTATTTATTCACTTGATTTTTAGATTCACTTGTTGATAGATACGTATTTGTTGTTCATAATTTTTATCTTTACATTTTTCGTCTTCTTTCTCTTCTTAAAGAATACCCTTCTACATTTCATATAATACTGATTTGGTGGTGATGAACTCCTTTAGCTTTTTCTTATCTGTGAAGCTCTTTATCTGACCTTCAATTCTGAATGATAGCTCTGCTGGGTAAAGTAATCTTGGTTGTAGGTTCTTGCTATTTATCACTTTGAATATTTCTTGCCACTCCCTTCTGGCCTGCATAGTTTCTGTTGAGAAATCAGCTGACAGTCATATGGGTATTCCCTTGTAGGTAACTGACTGTTTTCCTCTTGCTGCTTTTAAGATTCTCTTTTTGTCGTTTGCTCTTGGCATTTTAAGCCTTGATTGTTGTTGATATCACTGGGAGGAATTTACTTCCAGGCCACTTGGCTGTGAGAATCAACTGTGTCTATGGTGGGAGAACTTCTGTCCTGGAGACACCCTTATGGGGCAAGACTTGCTTCAGCGGGGCTTTGGTGCTCACTGAGTCTGCCCCCTGAATGTGTCCTTTGTGGATCTGAGGAGTTGTAATCTGGATGGTCCCACTCTGACCACTGGGTACACTGGCTCTTGGATCTCTAAGGAGGTTCAAAATCAGCTACTGCTGAGGCCACCCAGCAGGAGCTACAGAGAGATCTCCAGGTCCTCTTATTTGTTTGGGGTTTGGAGGTGCCCAGATGAGGCCCAACTGTGAAGCAATGCAAGCTGCTATGGGGCCTTGGGCCTTCTTGTGGATCTTCTGGGTCTCTCTGACCCAGCTGCAGTTTGTTAGGTAATTTTAGATTTCAAAGGGCCAGGCCTTTCATATGCAAAAGCCTCTGCCAGCAGCTTGGGTGGGTTGTGGTCTCAGGGAATCAACAGAGTGGAGCAAATAGTTATGGCTGATTCTCAGTCCTGCCCGAACAGCCCCGGGTTTCAGTGTCCTGCTGCAAGCACCTCTGAGAGAAAGCTGTCCTCGAGTTCCACCCACTGCCAGACAGTCCAGTCTCTCCACGTATGAGTTTGGGGTCCCAGATACTTGCCCAGAACTGGAGTTCAGAGCCATCGGGAGCTTGTGCCTCTCTCCCGACTGAAAGACAACTGTGTCCTCAGTTGCCAGTCCTTTCCGCACGCGCCTCCGTACCTCTGCACTTTACTTCCACACCTCCTGAGTCTCAATGTGCTTTTCTCTTTCCTTCTAGTTGTAGAATTTCCATTCAGCCAGCCTCCCTGTGGTTCTGGGTGAGGTCTGTTTTGTCTTTTAGTTATTGTTTTGAAGTGGTTGTGCGAGGCAGCAATTTCAGGTGTTTACCTATGCCGCATCTTGGTTTCTCTCCTCTATTATTATTATTAACTTTTTAAAAATCCAAAGTAGTTTAAAATTTTATTTCTGAGAACTGAGCTTTGGTTCTCTGGTTCTCTCTGGATGGGGTGGAGGGTGAAGAGGTGATTCATGACCAGCCTGCTGGGCTGAGCTTGTTGGCTCTAGGCTGTAGCACCTTCAGCTAAAACTGGCATTGCTGCTTCATCACCGATCTTAAAGGACAACGTTGAGGAGAGTGAATGGTACAAGTGGAAAGGTCACTCTTACCTTCATAGATACAAATCCCTGCTGTAAGCTGTCATCTCCCGTCCCCCAACTTTGGAATCTAATTACCTCTGTTTCCTTGCGGGTTTTCTAAGTTCTGTTTTCTATGTTTGATGGTTGTGTCTAGACTTTATCATTCTTTATTATGTAGCATTTCCAGGGGTGAGTAAGGGTAGGGGATGAGGGAACAGGAGTTGGTGGCCTTCTAACTTATCATCTTATTCAGAACTAAATACCTTTTCAGGGTTATAGTATATACAGGCATATCTCATTTTATTGTGCTTTTCTTTTGTTGCACCTTGCTTTATTGCACTTCACAGATTGTCACGTTGTGGGTTTTTTTTTTATTATATGTATATAAATTGAAGGTAAGACCCTCTGCCAACAAAACGATCATGTGTTGGTCTGGAACTGAACCCACAATATCTCAAAGGTATGCCTGTATAGCCAGATGTTGCCCATCTTAGCTGGTAAGGGTCCTTTCTTTCTAAGCACTTAAGTTTAACAGCATTTACTCCCAACTCCCAGTCACAAAAGGGGATTATTTTCTGATTAAGTTCTTTGGATTTGATTTGGTAACTACTTCCTTTTTTTAAATGTCATTAAAATTGGACAAGGATTACACACAATTTAACTTTTTCTTATCTCGGATATTTTAAAAAGAGGTTTTTTATAGTCTCTATTACAAATACTATATAAGATTCTAAATATTAGCCAATGTATAATATTTTTGACAGAATGGGAAATATATTTTTCCGAATATTAAATGTGTTTATATCTTATTAGATGTTGTATAATTATCCCTTTAAATGAGATGACTACTGTCTAATTATATACCTGCTGTGGTGCTTTTAAAAAATTGTTCAACAAATCCTCAGTTTGGTTCCATGAATTACATAGGAATCTCAGGATGCAGTGAGCAGTCCCTAAGAGGCAGGCAGCTGCTAAGTTGGCTTGCCACACTTCCATTGATATGATCAGGGAGTCCAAATAGATTTAAACAGCTTACGGCACAGCAGGCAACATGAGCCTCATGGTCAGATTGGTTCCCCTTTCCTCCTAAGCCTTGTGGGGCCAATGTATGTTTGTGTCACAGCTGAGAAACCTTAAACCCTTACCCACCCACCCCTGCCAGTCTTACAAGGGGATTGCTAACAAACCAGCCCAAAAGGAAGACATTGTCTTTTTATTTATCTGGAAACAGACCTGCCTTCTGATTGGGAGGGAGACACTTTCTCCCTAGCTTTCAAGGGTGTTTGCAAATGTCCTTGAAAAGGTGTCTCTGCTATCTTTTCCAAGGTGTGTATAGACACCAATAGAAAGTTAATGCACTTTTCATGCTCATATGGAGCATTCTGAAATGTAATTCTTTTCTTCCATGCACAGCACCCCAAACACCTCCACCTAAAGTAGTGCTATTGCCTTGTTCTAAACATGTAAACAGCTGGTAACACTAAACTTCCTGAAATTAAAAATTAAGAATTTTAAAACTTAAGATAAAAGTGAAAATACAAATGAATGAAATGTGTGTACAGTCTTAGACAAACAGATGAACTTTATTTGTGATTGCGTTTCATCTGAGAATTAGCAAATAATATATCCAATTTCATAAAGTTTAAAAACATAAGATGGGATATTTTATTGAATTTATTGGGGTGACCGTTTAATATTATATAGGTTTTAGGTTATATAGTTCTATAACACATCATCTGTTTATTGTATTGTGTGTTTACCATCTCAAGTCAAGTCTCTCTTTTTTAAAAAATAGATTTTTATTGATTTCAGAGAAGAAGGGAGAGAGAGAGAAATATCAATGATGAGAGAGATCATTGATCTACTGCCTCACACACTCTCCCTACTGGGGATGGAGCCCAAAACTTGGGATGTGCTCTGACCTGGAATCGAACTGTGACCTCCTGATTCATGGGTCAATGCTCAAACACTGAGCCACACCAGCCAGGCTGAAGTCTCTTTCCATCTGTCTTTATTCCTCTTACCCCTTCTACCTCCTCATATCCCCTTTCCTCTGGCAATCATCATACTGTTGTTTACATTATTATGCTGACAATCTTTAAAATTTATTTTTAGGAATTCTTTTGTCTAATCAGTAATAACAAGCCTTTTCTGATTTTGTGTAGTATATTAGTTTCAGCAATCTAAAATTCTTGAGGAACTTTCAGAATTTAAGATTGTTTAGAATAAATAGTCTATTAGTTGCTGATTTATATTAACCACACAATATTCTATACTATAAAAATTCATGAAAGGATTTATAAAGAAAACAGTTCAATGTGGTAAACAGTGTCTGAAGGTTTTTACTTATAAAAGGTAAATTCTTCCTCTATTTGTTAAAGATTTTCATAACAGTTACCAGGAGTTCTCCAGTCCTAACAGAGTAAATTTCTGTTTAGAATCTCTAGGGCTGCGCAGTAAAGTTCTGAGGAAAATAGAAGAGCTCAGGACAAAGGTGAAAACACTTTCTTCTGAAATTCCTGATGAATTTATATGTCCAATCACTAGGGAGCTTATGCAGGATCCTGTCATCGCTTCAGGTATGTATGATATTCTTCTAAGTTTCAGAGCTTACTGTGAATAAATAATGTAGACAGTTCACATCCTTATCTAATAAAAGAATAATATGCAAATTAACCATCACTCCGAGACAAAGATGGCAGCGCCCATAGCAGTGGGGCAGGACGCTGGCCGCGTACCCCTGGCAACGTGAGCCCAGCAGGCATTACCTCGGCAACCTGTGAGCAGGTCTCACTGCCCTGGAGCAGGCAAGCACAGCTCTGGGGCAGCCCCCAGTAGGGCCTTCTTCCGGCCTGGGCAGCAATCAAGCAAGAGGCCTGAGAGCAGTCCCCAGCAGGGCCTTCTCCCGGCCGTGGCAGCGATGGGGAGGAGAGCCAATGCAGGCAGCCCGTGGGAAGCCCCCAGCAGGGCCTTCTCCTGGCCGGGGTGACTATTGAGAGCAGGAGAACGAAAGCGTGGGTGGCCCGAGGGCAGCCCTTAGCAGGGCCGCCGCCTCCTGGCAGGGGTGATCCGTGAGCAGGCAAGTGTGGCCGGCAGGCTGCACCCAGCCCTGGCACAGCTCAAGGGAGACAACAATATGCAGGCAAGAGAGATCAACACAGAGGGGAGCCTGCTCCAAGCCTCCATGGTGTGGCTGGGGGTAGGCCCCCAGCAGACAGACACACACACACACACACGGCAATTGCTCTGAGCCTCTGATGCAGCTGGGGGCAGGCCCCCAGCAGAGACACACACACGGTGCCTGCCAGACTGTGGCAATCAGTAGGACATCCACTGAGGGGTCCCAGACTGTGCAAGGGGGCAGGCTGGGCTGAAGGACTCCCACCCTCCCCTGTGCACGAATTTCATGTACCAGGCCCCTAGTAAGTTTTATAAATGTGGGTAAATTTCAGAATTTCTCTTCTGTTTCTTGAAAGTTTTTTTTGTGTGTGTGTTTTTAAACTCATTATATCAGATATAAATTATTGGTGAATATTATATATTTTTTAAAACTTATTAGAGTGACATTGGTGAATATGATCATAGAGGTTTCAGGTGTGGGTTTCTGTGTTACATTGTGTGCCCACCACTCAAGTCAAATCTTCTCCCATCACCATATATTAAGTATTCTTCATCCTTCACCTCCTTCCCTCTGGCAACTACCACACTGCAATTTGTGTCCACAAATTTCAGTTTTATTACCACATATGAGTGAAATCATGGGTCTTAGTATTTTCTGGGGCAGTCTAATTTAGAGCAACAGTGGCTGTGTGAGTATTAAATATTTCTTTTTCATAGTATACTGTTTCATTAGTTTAGAAATACTCAGGTTATTTTCATTTGTTGACGTTCGTAGGATCCTGGTCTCTGTCTGCCTGTTTGCCTTTGACTTCAGTGGAGTAGTACATGTGGAATTCCAGTATGGGAAGAGAGTATAGAGCTTGCTTTGTCCATTTCCCTGGGCCACGTATGGGCTGACAGCTTTTTTTTCTTGAACAGAGATAAGGATAGTATTCAGAGCCCAGGCCAGTAAGCTAATTTTTCACTTGACCTTTCATTAGGGTGAAGCCGTATGCTTCAAATCCATGTAAAAAGATGCCTCTTCTAGTTACCATTTCTAAGTATAATATAGCCAGAAATGGAAATCTAGAATAAAAGTATCTTATAAATAAGTGTTTTGCCAGAACCCATTCGTCTGAGTATATCAGATTTTGTAAATGGAGCTTACTACATCTTGTGCAAGAACTGCCTGTTAAAGATGTTGGTTTATAGTAAGAATCGGATGGTACTGTTTGGATGAAAACTTTAAAAGGTAGTGAAGATAAACCTAGTTAAAACAATGTAATGTACACCATATATTTTCAAAATTGCCAGTTTCCCCCCTGGTGACACATTGGATTTCAAATAAGCTAACTCTAGTTGCATTAAATTTCAGGTATGACTTTAAAAGAAACCAGGAGTACCAATTTTTAAAAATATATATTTTATTGATTTTTCACAGAGAGGAAGAGAGAGATAGTCAGAAACATCTATGAGAGAGATACATCGATCAGCTGCCTCCTGCACACTCCCCACTGGGGATGTGCCCGCAACCAAGGTACATGCCCTTGATTGGAATCAAACCTGGGACCCTTGAGTCTGCAGACGATGCTCTATCCACTGAACCAAATCGGTTAGGGCAGGAGTACCAATTTTTTATTTTTAGTTATAATAATGTCTCATTACTTCTTCATTTATAGATGAAAAGCTCTCTGTATCTCTAACCCCTCTTGCTGCTTTGAGATGAACTTTGGTAGAACTGTTTCAAATTTTACAATATATAAAAACTAGAATGTAGATCCACCAGTAAAAACTGTTGATTATTTTAGGGTATCACTATTTTTTTATACAGTGGAAAGTTGATATTAAGTGGTAGGGTAAACTATGGCTAGTGTAACTGTCTTTCCTGTAGTACATAACCTGTACCTTCCTAGAGTGAAGGAGTTGACATTTTATTCATTGCTCCCTGACAAAGGCAACAAAATACTATGTGACGAGAATATGCTCTCACACTGTAGATATAATATACCTATGAAAAACTAAATAAGCTAACTTAGTAAAAGCCTATTTGAAATTTAGTTGCTGAGGGAGAGAAAAAGATTACTAATTTGAATATTATAGTAAGAAACCAGTATACACTAATAGGTATTAGTGTAAACATAATCAGTAAATAAAAAATACAAACCTCCCTAAGCATCAACATATATAAAATCAGCTCCTTACTATGGCGAAATACAAAAAGAGAATGATAGCACTATTACCAAACATACTGGTACTTCTGTTAACAAAGCTAAACCAAAACAAGTATTCAGAAAGGTTAGAAATAAGAGGGTAGGCAAAAATGATACAACCAAAAAGAGGGGTTACATACTTGTCTGCAAAAATAGAATTAAGACATGCCCCAAATTTACAAAGATACAGGAGGATTCTCTATAATTCTGATGACCACGCTTCTCAGTGAAGGGCAACCATTACTAGCTATGCAGTCCCAGACTCAAAAACTGCAGATGGCATCAGAAGAAAACACAGTGATAGACTTGATCATACCTCTCCATCCAAAATAGATCAAAGTAGTATATATCTCAAACCCTGACATTCAAAACCATATTTAAGCAACAAGCACCACCATCAGAAATAGTATTATGTCGGAGAAACCAAGATGGTGGCATAGGTGAACACCAGAATTGCTGTTGGGCACAACTATTTCAAAACCACATGAAAAGAAAAAACGGACACCACCCAGACCCACAGGAAGGCTGGCTGAGTGGAAATTCTACAACTAGAAAGAGACTGAGACGCAGAGGAGGTGAGGAAATAAAGTACAGAGGTATGGAGGTGCGCGCGAAGGGGCTCGCGAAAAGGGCTGGCAGCATTTCGTAGCAGAGAGAGACACAAGCTCCCGACGGCTCTGAACTCCAGTACTAGGCGAATTTCTGGGGAGGAGCTGGACCGTCTGGCACGGGGAGGAACTCCAGAGTGGCTTGAGACCTGGTGCCTCTTAGGGCAGGGCTGAGAATTGGCCATAGCTGGTTGCTCTGCCCTGTAGACTCCCCAAGACCCCACCACACCCAAGCTGCACACAGAGGCTTTGCATATAAAAGGCTGGGAAGCCCCAGGCAGAAGCTAAAATAGCACCTCCTTGGAGTTCCAAGAGACTGTGTACCCAGTGGTCAGAGCGGGACCACCCAGTCTACAACTCCTCAGACTCATAAGGGATGCACTCAGGGGGCAGACT
>PVJC01041556.1:0-15295 GCA_004026665.1 Murina feae
CTTAGAGCAGCCACGAGAATCAGAGCATCTCTCTTCCACAGCCTCCCAGAGCCTTAGAGAACAGATGAGGTAAGGGGTGGCTGACACCATCTTCTCCCTGGCACCTCCCACCCCTGTTGGTACAGCCTCTCCAGAACAGACATAAGACACTATGTTTACATTCCCCCACCCCGTCCCCCAGCAGCACCTGCAGAGGTCTTCCCAGACACTCTCCTAGCAGAGACATTCTTATGGGTCTACAGGTTGAGTAAAAAACCATCTCCAGTCTTCCACTCTGGAAAGAACCCTGGTCTCTATGAGGAAATTCTTTTCCAGAAGCCCATTGCCTCACTTGACTCCCCTGTCCTCTCAGGGGTCTCTTCAGGGTTTGTGGGCAGATTCTGGGGCTCCTTAGTTAGCTGATTAGGGAGGGGAGGGGTGAAGAAGGTGAAGTGGGACTGGGCATGTCCAGCCCCAGTTGTGGTGGCTCATGGGATACTTAGCACTTTTTGTTTTGAGCTTCAGGACTCAACTATAAATCAGAACAATGTAAATATTCCTACTTGATACTTTTTTTGTGGCATGTATATTTCTTGCAGAATTTAGATGAGTATTAATGAATCAGTATAGATGATCTATGCAACAAGAATCAGATTTTTCAAAAAGCTATAAATGAGGTGGGTTATATCTTAACTGCAAGTAAGGGTAAGCAGTGTTATTTGTGCACTTTCCATAATGATCACACTCTCCTTAATTATCTGAGGTCATCATTACAAATCTCAGTTGGTGTTCTAGAATATAATATAGTGACACACTCAAAAGCCATTTGACATGAGCAAGCTCTTTGCCTCATATACTAACAACCCCCCAATTCACTGCTTTTGAATTATTGGTTTATTAGAGACTGTCCTGAAACTTTCCCTGTGATCAGGCCAATGACTCACTGCTGCATACTGTCCACTAGAAGTCCTTACGACCTCAAGCGCCTGGTCTTTGGGCTTGGAAACTAGACAACCATCACCATCTGAACTACATGAAAACCAAGAGTAAGTAAGTGATAAGAATGGGTCTGAGCAGATCTCCAAGAAACAAAGCATGTTATCATCAGTTTCTGTGGCAACAAAATGGTTGCTTTCCAGGGACCATTATGGTTATTTTTTTTTATAGGTTAACATCATCTGTATATTTTTTATTGCAAAAGATATTACAAAGATTAATACATATATCTCTTTTTCCCCCCTGCCCTTCCCAGCCTCCTCTACCTCCCCGTGTTTTGTGTCCATTGGTTATGCTTAAATGCATGCATAAAAGTCCTTTGGTTGATCTATTATGCCCCCCCCCAACCCTCCCTGTCCTTGTTGCTGTAATTTGACAGTCTGTTTGATGCTGCTCTGCCTCTGTATCTATTTTTGTTGACCAGTTTATAATGGTTATTATTATCCATAGACGAGTGAGGACATGTGGTATTTTTCTTTCATTGACTGGCTTATTTCACTTAGCATTATGCTCTCCATTTCCATCCATGCTGCTGCAAATGATAAGAACTCCTTCCTTTTATAGCAGAACTAGGGGCCCGGTGCACAAAAATTTGTGCACTGGGGAGGGAGGGTCCCCTCAGCCTGGCCTGTGCCCTCTCACAGTTTGGGACCCCTCTGGCGATGTCCACCTGCTGATGTGCCTGGCCAGCCTGGGTGAGGGGCCAATGTCTGTTTGCAGGCTGGCCAAGCTCCCCAGTGGAAACCCTCACCACAGGGGGTGTGGCAAGCCTGGGTGAGGGTCTGAGGGCAGTTTTCAGGCTGGCCACAGCTCCCACTGACCCTCTGGGCCATCAGCCTGGGAAGCGATAGGGTGGCGCTGGCCACCCCATGGACTCCCAGGAGGGGGCCTCGGGCCGGCCCCCCGATGGGGTGGCGGTGGCTACCCCACACCCCATGGCCTCCCAGGAGGGGTCCTCGGCGGCTAGCCGGCTGGTCCCGCCACCTGAGGCCCCCACCTGGGAAGCCGATAGGGCGGCGCAGGCCACCCCACACTCCATGGCCTCCCAGGACGGGGCCTCAGGGTCGGCCAGCTGGTCCTGCCCCCCAAGGCTTCTGTCTGGGAAGGCATCAGCCGGCTCAGGGTGCCGGATGCCTTCCCAGGACGGAGGCTCCCAAGATGGCGGAGGCCGCAGCCCAGGAGAAGCCACACACCGGGGTTGCGGCCTATGCCATCTTGGCTAGGTTAATTTGCATACAGCCACTCTGATTGGCTGGTGGACATGTCTTAAGCGTTCTGAAGAAACGGTTAATTTTAATATTTCGCTTTTATTAGTTAGGATAGTATTCCATTGTGTAGATGTACCACCATTTTCTAATCCATTCATCTGCTGATGGGCACTTAGGCTGTTTCCAAATCTTAGCTATGGTAAATTGTGCTGCTATGAACATAGGGATACATATGTCCTTTCTGGTTGGTGTTTCTGGTTTCTTGGGATATATTCCCAGAAGTGGAATCACTGGGTCAAAAGGGAGTTCCATTTTTAATTTTTTGAGGAGACTCCATATGGTTTTCCACAGTGGCTGCACCAGTCTGCATTCCCACCAGCAGTGCACGAGTGTTCCTTTTTCTCCACATCCTCTCCAGCACTTGTCATTTGTTGATTTGTTGATGATAACCATTCTGACAGGTGTGAGATGATACCTCATTGTTGTTTTGATTTGCATCTCTCGGATGAGTAGTGATTTTGAGCATGTTTTCATATGTCTCTTGGCCTTCTGAATGTCCTGTTTTGAAAAGTGTCTATTTAGGTCCTTTGCCCATTTTTTGATTGGATTATTGATCTTCTTTTTGTTAATTTGTATGAGTTCCCTATAAATGTTAGAGAATAAGCCTTTATTCTTGGTTGTGTTTGGGCTGGATGATGTTACCAGATACCTGAGTTTCAAATAAGTAATGCTGAACCATAGTTTCTAGATAGTAGTCAGGCATTTTGAGGAAGCATTAATTTTCATATCACAGGGTCATTATTTCAATTAAAAATCTATCAAGAGATAAAGACAGTCAACGCATCTTGGAAAATGTCTTAATGTTACCAAGGAGTCAGTTTCTTACTTACCTGGCCCATATCTTAAAATTAATTCCTAAAGCTATTTATAATATGCAGGCTGTCCCTGGAGCCACACTTGAAAGGATGCTATTTCCAGCATGAACTCACTCAGGGCAGTATCCTGGGGTTTTCAGTTCAAAAAAATCAAATTAGTACAGCTGGGCCGATTACCAAAAGCCATTAAAAGACGCTGGTTGCCTTTTTAACAGCTCCCCACTCTCCTGCACTCTTTCTGCCTTGGAACCACAGAGGTTCAGTGCAAGAGCCTTTTTTTCTAAATTGCTTTTGACACAGGCTGCAGGCAGGCAAGCATGCAGTTAGAAGCTCACCCAGAATCAAAGTTATATGACAATGCTGATCTTGGCTCTGAAGGTCAAAGGAGAGTGTCATTTTGGCACAAGACCCGTTCTGCTCTGACCCATGTCAAGGATATTCACTTACTTTTCAGGGCTTTTGATAATCTCATGTCAACGTTAAAATGTGGGCTCCTGGATAATAAAAAGTGATTACCACCATCTTTATTAATTACATTTTCAGATGTATTAAGAATTATCTTCTGTCTAGGTGTACTGTGGACTAAATTGTGTTCCCTCACCACCACCACCAAATTTACATGTTGAAGTCCTAATCCCAGTATCTCAGAATGTGTCTGTACTTGGAAATGAGGTCTACAAAGGGCAATTAAGTTAAAACAAAGTCATTAAGATGGACTCTAATCCAATATGACTGGTATTCTTATAAGAAGAGAATAGGATAGACGCAGAGGGAGGACAATGGGGAGACAAGGAAAAACATTGTCATCTACAAGTCAAGGAGACAGGCTGCAGGAGGATCATTAATGAAGGAAAGAGAGAAAGGGGGAGGGGGAATTGATGGAAATTATCAAATAGAGAGATTGAGAAATAGATGGGAAAAGAGATTGGTTTATTTTTTTGTTTCTAACTACTATGCAGGACCCAGTGTTTCCTTTGCAAGCAAAATAGAGAATAAATTAGGTTTGATTGCAGCTAAGAGTATCATATGAAGACCTTGATAAAACAACTCCAAATTGTATTGCAGAATGAATGGTATCTAGCTGTGGCATCATCATGAGACAGCTTTATAAATTACAGGGTACCGTGGGTTATTTTGATGAGATGATGGGTTCTTTATATTGCTAACTCAGACAGGGATAATAGCAGAATACAACCATGTTTATAGTTTCTATTGAAAACGTCCTTAAAGAGGACCAGGAGGAAATGAATGATGATTGCATCTTCAAAATGTGTTTTCTTTATGATGTTAGTACCACCTCTTAATCTGAGCAACCATATTCAGATGTCAAGATGGGCCAGGTTTCATCTAGATGTAACCAATGGTCTGCTATTCAACTGCAGCCCTGTTTTCCTATTATTCTTCCTACTGGGCTTCTCATTATTTATTACTAGAGGCTCATTGCACAAAAATTTGTGCACTCAGGGTGGGGGGGGGGTCCCTCAGCCCGGCCTGTGCCCTCTCGCAGTCTGGGACCCCTCGGAGGATGTCTACCTGCTGGCATGCCTGGCCAGCCTGGGTGAGGGGCTGATGGCTGTTTGCAGGCTGGCCAAGCCCCCCAATGGGGATCCTCACCCCATAGGAGTGTGGCCAGCCTGGGTGAGGGGTTGAGGGCCATTTTCAGGCTGCACACAGTCCCTTCAGGTTTTGGGTCCCTACTGGGGTGCCTGTACAGCCTGGATGAGGGTTTGAGGGCCTTTTCCAGGCTGCCTACAGCTCCCATTGACCCAATGTCCCAGCGAGGCTGGCTGGAATCAGGTTTCTGGGGTTTATTTATCTTCTATAATTGAAACTTTGTTGCTTTGAGCTGAGGGCTAGGCAGGCAACAAAGCCTCCTGTTTGCTTCAGCTCCATGGCTTCTATAATTGAAACATTGTTGCCTTGAGCAGAGGTCCAGCTGTCCTAGGCAGGCAGTTTCCTCCATCGCTGGTGCAATGGAAGCCTCCTGTTTGCTCTAGCTCCGTGACTACTGGCTGCCATCTTGGCTGGGTTAATTTGGATACAGCCGCTCTGATTGGCTGGTGGGCATTGTTTGGATGGTGGGCGTGGCTTAGGTGTAACAGAGTGAGGGTCAATTTGCATATTGCTCTTTTATTAGATTAGATTAGTTTCAGGTATACCGCCTAATGGTTAGACAACCATATAGTTTACAAAATGGTTCCCCCTGATGCTTCCAGTACCCACCTGGCACCATACATAGCTATTAGAATATTACTGATGATATTCCCTATGCTGTACTTTACACCCTCATAACTATTTTGTGACTACTAATTTGTATTTCTTAAACCTTTCACCATTTTTTCCCAGCCCTCCAAACCTCATCCACTCTGGCAACCATCAGCCTGTTGTCTGTGTCTATTGAGTCTATTTCTATTAAGTCTATTTCTATTTTGTTTATTTATTTTGTACTTTCTATTTCACATATAAGTAAAATCATATGGTATTTGTTTTTCTCTGACTTATTTTACTTGGCATAATACCCTCTAGGTCTATCTGTGCTGTAGCAAATGTTAAGACTTCATTCTTTTTTATAACCAAATAATATTCCATTGTATATGTACCACAACCTTTCTATCCACTTGCCTATTAATGGGCACTTGAGTTGCTTTCATATCTTGATTATTGTAAATAATGCTGCAGTGAACATAGGGGTACATATATTCTTTTGAATTAGTGGAAAACTATTATTTTCTGTGTCTCTTCTTTCTTCATCTGAATATGCTGTGTTTCAAATTCAGCACTCTTCAAAATGAACTAATTTCCTCTCACTTCCTAAATTCTTGACATCAGTTAACAGCACCCTCCAATCAAATTAGAAACCTCCATACCATGATCAACTTCTCTCTCATCCCCAGTCCACAATCCCTATGTGCCCAACTCTACTTTCTAATAATTTATGGGGTCTATCCCACTGGTCTCTAGCCTACTCCCACTAGATATACATCGTTATTTACCTGGAGGAGTGCTAAGCCATCGCAAATGCTCACATACCATTAGGAATGATGCAATTATTAAAATAACAATAGCAAACATTCCTTGCGCCTGTTCTCACTTCCTTACCTCTGCTCCACCCCCACCCCCGCCATTTTTCTACTGCTCCCAGAGTGATCTTTTAAAAATGATAATTGGGTATATTATTTCTTTGCTTAAGCTCTTTCAACATTTTAAAGATATACTTCAAATTTCTTAGCATTCTAACCACTTCAACCCTGCCCACACGAGATAGTTCCATTTACTTCTCTCATAAGTCATGCTCCTTCTCACCTCTCCATCTTTCAACTCTACTCCCTCTTTTTAGTATATACCCTTTGCACTTCCTCTCTCTAATTCTAAATTTCTTTACCTCAACTTTTAAGCCTAAAATGAAATGTTTCATCTGGTCAAACCAGCATCTCTAAGAATGAGTTAGTTGATTCTGTCAACAGCCCAAACACTACACAAATCCTCTCTGTAAATTATTCACTAGGCAGTAACTACTGGACACCTACTGTGTGCTAGATGTGTGGCACACAGTAGCAAATAACAAAGGTAAGGTCCATGTTCTCATGTAACTACCCAGTACTATTTAGTGGAGAGAGACAGCTGTTAAAAAAAAAAAAAGTGCAATATCTTCAGCAATATAGGGCCAAAAATCTCACTGGGATAGACTGAGGTCAGAATAGAAGGTGAGAAAGTGGAGACAACCTAGCACATTTTTGGGTTTTTATTTACTTGCATGTCTTCCTTGTGACCACAGAAGACCAATGACATCTTACTTATTGATGTAAATGAGGTCACAGCAGAGTGTCTGGCTTGCAATAAGCAATGAATTTTGGATAAAAAAAAGAAGGACAGAAGAAAGATAAAAAGAAAGGGAACAGAAAGATGAAACTTCACACTGGTTTCTGCCACACCAGCTCTTAAGTAGCAAACCAAACTGAAGGCAGATAAACTGACACCTAACTTGTTTTTATACATTGAAGGCCAAAGGGAACTGCCATCCACAGCCAAGGGTGAAAGTTCAGAGATGGTAAAGGATTGTATAGATGTTATGGTGTCAGATACAGACATGCTCATTAGGAAAATTACAAATAGGGATGCTAATGATAATACTAGAGTGTGAATAATTAACAGAAAAATAGAAGCTTATGTTGGCTATGTAAAGGTAATATTAATTGCAGTCATTTATGTGATCTACTGACCATTTATGTTTATCTGGCAGCACAATGATAATTTTAATCACCAAAGATTGCATTTTTAAGATTACCTTTCTTTACTACAAAATCTTGCTGAAAGAAATTAGAGAAGACACAAATTAATGGAAAGGTATTCTGTGTTCATGGATCAAAAACATTAATATTGTTAAAGCATCCACACTACCCAAAGTCATTTGTCTAATGATATTGGTTTATAGTTTTCTTTTCTTTCCCAGTGTCTTTTATTTTGGTGCCAAGATGATGCTGGCTGTATAGAAAGATTTAGAGTGTTCCTTCCTCTCCTATTTTCTGGAATAGATCATGTAAAATTAGTGTAGTTTATTCCTTAGATAACTGATAGATTTCAACAGTAAAGCCATGAAGGCCTTGAAGGTTTTTAACTATAAATTTTATTTATTTACTATTCATAAGGCAACTCACATTTTCTATTTCTTCCTCTGTGAGCTTTGGTAGTTTGTGTCTTTCCAAGAATTTGTCCATTTTATTTAATCAAATTTATGAGCATAAACCAGTTTATAATATTCTTTCATTATTTCTTTAATATCTCACGGGTCTATAGCAATGTCTCCTTTTCCATGACTGATATTGATAATTTGTGTCTTCTTTCTATTTTCTTGGTAAGTCTGGCTAGAGGTTTATCAGGTTTATTGATCTTTCCAGAGAACCAATTTTTGGTTTCATTGATTTCCTCTACTGTTTTCAATCTCATTTCTTATGTTTATTATTACATCTTAATTCTTGCTTGAGTTTAATTTGCTCTTTGTCTTTTTAAAAGTTCCTTAAGGTAGAAACTTAGATCATTAATTTGAGACTTTTATTATTTTCTAGTACAAGTATTTAATTATATAAATTAGCCCAAGCATCATTATAGCTATACCCATCAATTTTGATATGTTGTATTTTTATTTTCATTCAATTCAAAATGTTTCTAATTTCCCTTGTGACTTTCTTTTTGAACCATTGATCATTTAGAAGGGTGTTGTTTAATTCCAAATATTTAAGTATTTTTTCAGATATATTTCTGTTATTAATTTCAAGTTTAATTCATTTGTGTTCAAAGAACATGCTTAGCATGATTTCAATATTTAAAAGGTGTTAAGGTTCATTTAATGGCCCAGAACATGGTCATTATGGAACATTTAGAAATTCTATATGAGCAAAAATAACATTTAAAAAATTTATTGCCCAGAGATAGTTGACAGTTTGATAAGTATTATTTAATTTATTTTATTATACCTGTGTACATGTATATATATGCATGTATATATGTGTTATATGTGTATATGTATGTTATATATAGACATACATACATTTATAAATGTAGAATCATGCCATATAGATACTTTATCTATGTAAAGCAGCATAAATTATAGTTAAGGTATGAGCTCTTAAGCCACACTGCCTGGATCCAAATCCAGGTTTCACAATTCACTGGCTATGTGACCTTTGATGAGGTCCTTAAATTCTTGTACTTCAGTTCTTCACATGTAAAATGGGGATGATAATAATAACATTGACCTTATAGGGATTCTTAAGAGAATTATTTTAATTAATACAAATAAACTACATAGAACAGCACCCAGTGATGCCATTTAAATTAGCTTGTTATTCATAACTAGAGGCCTGGTGCACAAAATTTGTGTGTGGGGGTGGGGGTCTCTCAGCCCAGCCTGCACCCTCTTCAATCCAGGACCCCTCAAGGGATGTCCGACTGCCTCTTGCAATCCGGGACTACTGGCTCCTAACCACTCACCTGCTTGCCTGCCTGATCGCCCCTAACCGCCTCTGACTAACCCTGCACCCAGGACCCAGGATTCCCTCTTCCGGCCAGTCACAGGCACCCAGGGCCTGGATTTCCCTCCTTCTGGCCAGCTGCAGGCACCCAGGACCTGGGCTGGTTTCATCAGGGCTGGCTACAGCCACAGGGGACTGTGAATGGGAGGCTTCACTCAGGCTGCAGCCACAGGCACTGGGATCGCAGAGTGGGTGGCTTGTCCCTCTTCCAGGCTGCAGGTGCAGTTGACCTCGGGTGGATGGCTTGTCCTCCTCCCGGACTGCAGCCTGGCTGGTCCCATTTCTCTCGTGAGAGCTCATTTGTGACTGGCTGGTCCCCATTCCTCTCTCTTGAGCTCATTTGTGTCTGGCTGGTCCCTATTCCTCTCTCCCCAGTGTTGAGTGCTTGAGTAGTTCTGGTGTGAGGGTGTGAAGACCATTTGCATATTAGCTCTTTATTATATAGTACTAGAGGCCTGGTGCACTCAGGGGGTGGGGGGGTCCCTCAGCCCGGCCTGTGCCCTCTCACAGTCTGAGACCCCTCAGGGGATGTCCACCTGCTGCTGTGCCTGGCCAGCCTAGGTGAGGGGCTGATGGCCATTTCAGGCTGCCCACAGTCCCTTCAGGATTCAGGTCCCTACTGGGGTGCCTGGCTGGAAGGAGGTATCTGGGATTTATTTAACTTCTATAATTAAAATTTTGTTGCCTTGGTCCCCTGCTCGAAGCCTGGGTTGCCCCTGGCAACCCAAGGTCCCAGCCCGGCAGGTATCTGGGGTTTGTTTATCTTCTATAATTGAAACTTCGTAGCCTTGAGTAGAGTTCAGGGCCCACAGGGCCCTGGCTTCCTCCATTGCCCGGGGCAACTCCACTGCTGTGGCCGATGCCATCTTAGTTGAGTTAATTTGCATATTTGCTCCTGATTGGCTAGTGGGCATAGTTTGTGGGCATGGCTTGTGGGTATAACTGAGTGATACCTAATTTGCATATTACTCTTTTATTAGATTAGATAGGAAAGGAGCAAACGGGGAAGTCCAGACATAAGCATGTCACTTGGACAGCTTCCCCATGAAGTTGCAACTATGCACCCCCCAGGGAACCAGCAGCCCATTCCCAGCTAAACACTGGGGCAAGGGGTGCAACAAAGGGGAGACAGACACATGCACAGTGAAGCTGGGGCAATTAGAGAAGGTGCCTGTCAGTTAAAACTGGGAATAGAGATTATTAGCCAGAGAAGTGAAGCCAGTGCAAGCCCACAAAAATTTGGGAATACATAATCTCCCAAACAAAGGGATTCTCTCTGCTGACTCGTGGCTCCTTTGGTTCCTTCCTTTGCTTTTGCTCCTGCTTATCTGCATTCACCCATGTTCCTTCCATAACCACGTGGCCCACACCCAGGCAGACCCCACACACAATGGACTGGGAGACTGTGTGAGAAACGCCAAGTAAACTAGTCTGATGCTGGATTAGACGATGCCCTACCATACAATGGAAGCTTTGGACACTGGCTTTGATTTTAACCCTGCTCATGGCAAAATGTGGCTTCTTCCTTGACAGGACAAAGGGAAACGGGACCTTGGAAACTCAGGGGTTTAATTCCACGCAAATAAAAAACCACTGGTTCTCCTGTGAGAGTCTCAGAAAATTCATTTTCTTGAGATATTGCAAGAAGCCTACTCCCATGCACAACCAGCAGGGATGGGGACCTCTCCCCGCCACTAACACTGCCAGCTTGTTACCATGTAAGCGCTTGCTGTTTTCTGATGGCTTCCCCTTGTCATGCGTCCAGTGTAAGGATGCATCAGGTTTATTTAGCTCATACCCTAGTGACAGGCATTTGGATATTTTCAGGATTCACCAGTATAAACTTACTGTGATAAAGATCACAGGTATAGGACACATTCATGATCATTTTCTTCCTTAAGATGAATTCACAGAAGTATATTTGCTATTTTGAAGGACAGAGACATTTTTAAAGTTTTTTGATCCTTTTGACTAAGTCCCAAAGAAGGTCTATTTTTGTTTGTTCGTTTGCTCTAATTTACTTACCAACCCGTTATTATGGAACAAAGTGTTCAAATATGTCATTTTAGGAGGTATTTTCCAATATCTTCTAAGATAATTCTTGTTGAGGTTTGAGTAGATAATAGCATCAGAACACAACTCACCAGGTTAAGTTGGAAAGAGCTCCCAAAAGAAAGGATTTCATTCCAGGGCCCCGAGCATGAACACTGCTTTTATAAATGAGTTCCAGAAGGATGACAGTAGATGCCAACCAAATGTACAAAGGAGAACGTGCGGCTTCATTGGAGATGTTTTTAAACTATATTAATTAAATCTAGAAAATCAGTAAGCTGATTGAGAAAAATTGTCTTTTAGGCATTTCCAGCTTTTTAAAGTTAGATGTAAATTCACCTTCTGTGAGTGTAGATTATAGATTTTTTTTATTAAAGGAAAATGTTTAACAGCATGTAGATTGCCTAGAAATAGAAATTTCTCTGTATAAATATACTTGTAATATATATAGTATATAAAATATATATATACTCTATAAAATATGTAAATACAAAATATATAATGAATTGGAAAATCTTCTCTCTAGATAGATATAAATAGATATAGATATAGTTATAGATATAGATATGGATATGGATACAAACAGAGAGGGATGTTTGCAACCATGAATACTTAGCTTCCTGATTTGATGAAAAGTACACTTGATTCATAAGAACAAAAATATGGAAGATTTAGAGATAATTTCTTCCATGATTTAACACTGAGATCCTTAAAGGTAGTGTTTAGAGAGGTACAGAAAATGGCATGAAGAGGACTTCCAAGTTTTATCTTAACTTCAACATTAGACGCTATTTCCCAACATGAATAGCAAATGTTTGAAAAAACTCTGGTCAGCAAGGAAGTAAGACCAAACTCAAGAATCTCATCATCTCAGCTAGAAAAGTGTGGCTGGTGAAACCAGGCCAGGCATTCTCACATATTTAACCAAGCATTAAAGGTAAACAGCTGGAGCCAATCTCCTAAATCAAGACCTGCCAGAGGCTAAATTTAATCATACTAAAAGAGAGATCACTCCAGGGAAGCCATCTTACCTCAAGAAAACTCTAGCAGAACAAGAGGGCAGCCCTGTTTGGGGGAAAGAGTTGAAGCAATTCTATTTTCTTGCAGTAAACAAACAAACTGATAGAGAACAAGCTGATCTACTTTAAGGACACATAGACCCAGAGAACTAGAAAAAGGACATGCACAAAGTTCTTTTCATTAAAAAAGCTCTCTTCAAAAAATTGCAAATCTTCTCATAATTTATACTCCAAGGTTCACTTCTGTTTGGCTCCAGAATGTGAGATGTTTCTGTAAAATTAAATTGTACAGACTAACTGATTCAGTATATCTTCAGCATCCCTGGGATGTGAAGGCGACCTATTCACTATGAGACAAAACCTTGGGCTTGATTAGAGAGTCTGGACATCAGGATGCTTAACAGAAAACTTGTATCAAACCTGAGCCTATTCTATTCATTTTACTTCCTTCTATTTTTAAAAAAATATATTTTATTGATTTTTTACAGAGAGGAAGGGAGAGGAATAGAGAGTTAGAAACATCGATGAGAGAGGAACATTGATCAGCTGCCTCTTGCACACTCCCTACTGGGGATGTGCCCGCAATATGCCCTTGACCGGAATCGAACCTGGGACCCTTGAGTCCGCAGGCCAACGCTCTATTCTCTGAGCCAAACCGGTCAGGGCAATTCCTTCTATTTTAAATAATATTCTGCTACCAGTCTTGACTGTTTAGGTCTTCTCATATGCTAGGTCTTAGTGCAAAAAAGTCATGTAACTTTTTGACATCTTCAATTTAGCTGAATAAGAGATCTCATTAATACAAATTGGTAATGATAATCTATCAAAATGTTTGCTCTGTATCTCTTTCAGAAAAGTGCACATTCACAGAAATGGTAAAAAATGTCAACTGTTCATCTAATTTAAACATCTTAAGACTAAGACAGATTTCAAACAAATTGGTTTTAGACCAACGAAGAATGGCACCAATAGAGCACTTTCTTGTTTCAAACTGCTTTTCTATTATTAATCACTTTATCAGCAGTGCTCCATGAGCTGGTTCGGTCTAGTCCCCATTTTATGGATGAGTACATCCAGGCACAGGAAACAACAATCACCTGCTGTAGCTGTCAAAGGAAGGCAGTGGACATGACAACGAGGAGGAGGCATTTCTGAGTAGCGATCTTACCTTTTCTGTGGATTGTGGGATATGTTGTCTTTACTTTGTAAACACACACACACATATGTTTTATATCAAGCTACAGTTTATATTAACTTTGCACACATAGGTATAAAACCACCCACCAGCTCTTCTGTTGAGGCAGATGGCACAGCAGAGTAAAAAGAAACTACAACTTTGGAGTCAAGCAGGACTAATCCAGATCTTGGTTTCACCCCCTATCAGCTATATAGCCCTCTCTGAGAGCCATTTTCCTCATCTGTGGCGTGGGGCTGAGAGCGCCACCTTCACAGAGAGGTAAGGAGATCACAGAGCAAATGTGAGCGTAGTACTTGGTAGAGAGTAGATGCTCAACTGTCTGTTCCCTTCTTATTAGCTAATATGGTAGGTGGCAACTTAAGTTAAATCATTGTCCTTTACTATTTACCCTGAACAAGTGACAATTTGCAAATGGAAATAGCAAACAGCACAGGGCTAAGTTGGATGTGCACAGTCCTCAGATAAGCTGCTCACAAGTAGCCAAACGGATAGATGTGAGTAATTCCCTTGTTCCTATCACTACCTACTCTGTCAAAGAGCTACAGGTGGTGGAAACTGTCAACAGGTGGGCAGGGGAGAGGTGAGCTATTATGGACAGGACTAATCCAATACCAGATTATTCCCCATATAATTATGTGTTGAATTTGTGCACAGCTTCCTCCTTAAACTCTTCTCTTTCCCCTGGATGTTAAATTTAGCAAAGGCAAGCTACTCTCATACCCTTTATCCTTTACTAGAGGCCCAGTACATGAAATTCGTGCACGGGGGGTGAGGGTGGGAGTCCCTCAGCCCGGCCTTCACCCTCTCCAATTCAGAACCCCTTGGGAGATGTCCAACTGCCCACAGGGATCAGGCCTAAACCGGCAGTCGGACATGCCTCTCACATGCCTCCGGGACCACTCGCCTCCATGCTTGCCTGATCACCCTAACCCCTCTGCCTGCCTACCTGATCATCCCTAACCACTTCTGCCTGCCTGATCACCCCTAACCACCCCCCAGCTGGCCTGATAGCTCCTAACCACCTCTGCCTCAGCCTCATACCCAGAATCCAGGCTTCTCTCCCTCTGGCTGGCCACAGGAACCCGGGATCTGGGCTGGCTTTGCCCAGGCTGCAGCCACAGGCACTAGAGACAGAGGGCAGGTGGCTTCTTCCTCTCCCAGTGCTGCCTGGGACCATGGGCAGGTGGCTTTGCCCAGACCTGGCTTTGTCAGGAAGGCATCCGGAAGGTCGTCCAGAAGATGTTCGGTCTAATAATTACCCTTTTATTAGTATAGATTAGCCTTAGCCTCCAAAACTACTCAGGAAATCCTTTGTCATTCATTCTAAAAGGAATCCCCCTAAGAAGCTGAACCTGTCCAGATAGCTTTCAAACCAGTTTCATACTGTCTCAAAACTCTTTATTGCCATACTTTGCCAGTTGGAAACAAGTCCCCAAAGGGATCATTTTTCTCCTTAAAAGGACAGTCTTGTCCCGTTCTCTGTAAAAGGGAGGAGGGCTGGTGCAGTGAACCAGATTCCCAAAGATTCTTGGGTTTTCCTGCTGGAACTTTCCATGCTGCCACCAGGGGCCCAAATAATCAGACCCTGATCCCAAATATTCCTCCTCACCTTTTCTCCGGCACACAGGACTTTAAGCGAGAGGGTAAAAACTTATTTTTAGTGTGAGAAATGTAGGGATCCAAAATGTCCTCGTATGACCTTGAATAAGTGTTCTAACTTCCCAGACTACAAAGAGGTTAGTCGCAAGTTTAGCATCTTCACCACAAATCCTGGTTTCCTGTGTGGAAAGACCGTCTGATGTATGGAAACCTCTGATCTAGGAAGAGCCTGATTCTAGTCCAAGTTGTGTGGAACCTTGACCTCTATGGCTTCAGCTTCTTCCATTTAAACAATAATAGTCAATGGCAAGATCAGTTATTCTGATGAAAGATGGATTGT
>PVJC01041557.1:0-15317 GCA_004026665.1 Murina feae
CCCACATTGAGGTATGTCAGTCTGTTCCATACTCCTTACTTGGGGTCTTATTTTGTTGTTCAATTCATTTTGTTCATTAGATTCCACAAATAAGTACATCAAGTGAATGGAGAACATATTTGCCAATGTTACATCTGATAAAGAGTTAATAGCCAAAATATATAAAGCACTCATACCACTCAACAAAGGGAAGACAGACAGTATAATTAAAAAATAGACAGAAGACCTGAATACACATGTCTGCAAAGAGGACATACAAATGGCCAAGAGACACATACAAATGTTCAAAGTCACTAATCATCAGAGAAATGCAAATTAAAACCACAATGAGATATCACCTCACATCTGTGAGAATGGTTATCCACAAAAAAAAATAAATCAGTAAATGCTGGTGAGGAAGTGGAGAAAAGGGAACACTATTTCTCTGCTGGGAATGCAGACTGGTGCAGCCATTATGGGAAACAGTATGGAGTTTCCTCAAAAAATTAAAAATAGAATTTCCATTTGACCCTAGCAATCCCACTTCTGGGAATATGTCCTAAAACCCCCAAAACACCAATCAGAGAGAATATATGTACCCCTATGTTCATAACAGTATTATTTACAATAGCTAAGATCTGGAAACAGCCCAAGTGCCCATCAGTAGATGAAAAAGCTGTGGGACATTTACACCATGGAATACTATGTAGCTGTAAAATAGAAGGATCTCTTACCCTTTGGGACAGCTTGGATGGACCTGGAAAATATTATGCTAAGTGAAATAAGCCAACTGAGAAAGACAAATATAACATGATCTCACTTATTTGTAGAATCTAATGAACAAAGTGAGTTGAGTAACAAAATAAGACTTGAAGCAGGGATGACTTCTTTACTCAACCCTTTTGGGGAGATTCTAGGCCCTGAAAGGGCATGAGTCTAAAATATTCTGCCCCTGGCACAGACCTGTCTCTGGCTCAGATGAGCCCCTTCCAAAGGTGATAGTACCTCAGAAGGAAGGTGGTTTCCCCATCAAGTGCCTTCACCTGGAAAGCAGGATTGGGGGGCTCCCTGAGGGCCAGCACAAGGTGAGTGGAGAGGACTACCTTCTATCACTCCCTCAAGCAGCAACAGTGTCTTGGTAACCAATGTTGGCTAATGGCTGTAGGGCCACACCACCTTTTTGTGGGCTGCTTTTCATGCTCCAAATAGGCTGTTCTTATTACCAACTGACAATTTGAATTCAGAGAATAAGTTGTGTTTCAGAAAGGTAAAGAACGGTGGCACTTTTTGCAGTCTGAGTTGTAGGGCACTTTCTATTTGTGACACACTTATTGAGCATCTTTTCTGAGCTAGGCCTTATGCTAGGCAGATGGAAGGCCTTCCTTCAAGGGAATCTGCGTCCAGTGGGGGAAGGCAGACAAATGAACAGAACTGTAACAGTATAGGAAGGACTCCCTGCTAGTGGTGTGAGCAGGTACAATGCAGGGGAGGGATGGCTGACTCTGCTTGCACCATGAAGGAGGGGGATAGGGAAGGGGACAGGAAAGGCAATCCAATTTGCAAAGCTACAGAGTTGTGAATGTTACCTTGCATCAGGGACCCCTGTGAAGTTCCATTGCATGAGGGTGGGGCTGTAGGGTACCTAGTATTCGAGTAGAATTTCCCAAACCCCTGAGAATGAGTTACACCAATTCAAAGATTATTTTGGATTAGTCTCTGTACAGCTCACATAAAAAACACTAGAGAGAAGGTTTTCCAAAGATTTGACAAAAATACTGAAAATGGACATGACATTGCCAGTGATGAGTTGTGAAGCTAAAAGAAATTTTCTAAATTATCATTAATAATAAATACATTTTGATAACTATGTTACAGAAAAAGCAGAATGATCTTTCTTATCTCACTATAGAAAAGACTATTACAGAATTTTGTCATAAGAAGAGACAAAGATTATGCAGCCAAAAATTTAGAATACAAACATTCATAGAGAGCTGTCAAACAGATAATTAACACACATCTTATGTTATTCCCCCCACCACCACCCCAGTTTTGTTAGTTGGCTTTTAAAAGTTGATATTTTTGTGTCTTCTTTTCTCATTTTAAGTAAATATTCCTGTTGATCTACTTGCATATTTATAATTTTGCATTATTATTCTTGAAGGTTCCCTAAATTGTATAAGCTTTAGGTATTCCCAAACCTAGGCCAGCCCCTAGGGAGGAGCAGAGACTGGAGAGGTAGGTTGAGACCAGACTGGAATCAGTGCCTCAGGACATGGTGGAAAGACTTCATGTTCTCCTGAGGCTTCATGTCCTTGTCTCACTGAAGTGGAAACTGGGCCCAGAGAAGTCAGGTGACTTTCAAGGATCTCAGAGCCTGTTGGTAGCAGAGCCAAGACTTGGATCCTATCTCTCGCTTCTCTGGCATGTCTTCTCCTTCATGCTGAGGTCTGCAAAGAGCAAGCACAGGCTTCGGGTAAGGGCAGGGGTCACCACAAACTAATCCATTTGTTTTGGCCAGTACAGTGTTTAAAAAATAACCCAATATCAAGGCCTTTGGGTGGGGCATGCTCTCTGCTGTTCACATAGTCCCTTGCACTCCCATCCCCTTACACTTGGTTGACAATGTGCCTGTCTTATGTAGCTCGTGAAGGCATCTGGGTTGTAGCACCAGCTCTTAGAGAGAAGAGAGTCCTTGAGGCTGCTGGCTCAGATAATTTCCTTCCTGTGTAGCATTGATGGGAGATGTGTGCCCCCATGTGAATCTGGCACAGCAACATCCATCCAGTGCAGCTCTGGTCTTTGAGTTACTAGGTAGGAGAAGAACAAAAGTCAGATTTTACCTGTCAGTCATTCATAGGTATCAATGGGAGCAAGTCACACAGGGTGTTCTGTGGCTATGCATTCCTTGGAAGGGAAGCTGAACACTGCCCATCAGGAGAGCTGCCCAGTCAGACAAGACCTCAGCAAGGGACTTCTTGAACTTAGTTTTAGCCCTTAGTCACAAAATATCTGGCCATTTAAGTTCCAAAGAAAATACAAAATTGTAAGTGCTCTCAGGATAATAACAGCCTAAGAGCTGATATGTTTTCACTTATGAAAGCACCAAAAATGCAATATCAAAGGACATGCATCCAAACCATTATATTGCTGTAAAATTCTGGCTGATTCACATGGGAAACAGCCTTTTTAACTATTAGCCAATCCACACCATCAGATAACCCGAAAAGAATGATTATGGATCTGGCCCAGCTTAGTCCTCTCATGATATCAGGCTCTAGGCTTTTCTAAAAGACACCTCTGACTATTTTGCTTAGGGGCATAGAAAAGAACTTTGTATACATAGGTATTATGACCTCTTGGATTGTTCTTAGGAAAGTCTACATTTATCTAAGACTTAACTACATGCCATAGCTTCATGTTTCTTTCCTCAAATTCACATAAGAGTTTTACAATCTCTTGATTTTATAGGAACTTGAGGCTCAGAGAGGTTATTATAACCCAGGACTGCATACTTATTAACAGTGGACCTAGATCTAGAACTCAGTTCCGTCTAGTTCCAAAGCCACCATATACTGCTACCTCAACACAACTGCCATAAAGGAAAGCCAAGGCCAGTGGGTACTAATAAGCAGGAACTCTTTGAAAACCTATGCTATAATAGGTAGATTCCATGGGAATCAGATAATCACCCTTGAGGATGACTCATTGCATTTAGTTCTAGAATCTCAATGGATTTGCATGGATGGACTGGGGACTGACCCAATGTTCAATAACTGCCTCCTTTTAAATGTAGTTACTTTGTTCCTCCAGGTACACTGAACCACCGTGTGTCCTTCTCTGGGGACTACATCTTTCTCCCACTCCAACATCTAGAGATTTAGGGGGGCCTCATCCTCCTTTGCCACCATCATTCTTGTATCCCCACCCAGAAGAGTCTTTGCCTAACTGTCTTTCCTTTCCTTTGTTGACGTTTGAGAAAAGGAGCTGCCTATGGTGGATAGATAAGCTAGGGATTTGATGTATTTGATGTGAATGACTTGAAAGCATTTAAAATAGTTGGTAGTATAAATTCCAAAATCTTGGAGAAACTCAAGGCTCCATCCCTCACAAGCCCCTGCTACAGTCTCTCAAGGAAAAGGAGGTCACATATGGATCAAAGTCAAAATTGAATTTTCAAGGATATACAATGTTGCCCCCAGAATGGGGTGGTGAAATTTTAAGCAGGAGATATAAAGCTACCATAGATGGGACAAAGGCAATATTCCCTAGTCACTTCGGATTGGTCATGTATTTTTTTCACCTATGTGGAAGTATGGGACAAAGGCTGTGTAGTGATTAAGGGAGTATTCTCCAAATTAGAAACATTAGTGTGAATTCATGTTTTCCAAACTATTTGTATGTATAGATGCTATGCATGCACATGTGCTCACATAAATGTGTGTATGCATGCCTGTGTTTGTATGTAGGTATGTATATGTAAGTATTTGTGTTTATGCACGCATATAATTCCTACTCTGAAAGGAACTCAAAGCAAAAAACACCCCAGTAACCATGAGCATACCCAGTGCTCAGGTCTTGGTCCTCAAGAGTATTTTCTACAAAAGGATTAAGGAAGGACTCCTCAGAGAAATGGATGAATCTGAGGCTGAGGCAGAGAGAGTTCTAGAGGATGCTGGAACATTTTGTCTATATCAGAGAATAAGGGCATGTTTTTTTAAATGATAAGTGTATCTCATAAGAATGAGATAAAGCTTGAAGTGGCTCCCACTGCTCAAAGATGGAGCAAGTTGAACACCAAAATAAATAAGGCGAGTATGAATATAAACCACTAAACAATAGAAACCCACAGAACTGTACTGATAACAAATACATAAATAAAGAGGTACATAAATGGAGGAAAAGTGAGGGTTCTTACTGTAGACTACCAATAGCTGATTGGTAAGTGGGAAGGGAACTCCAAGAGTTAGAAAAATCATCATTTTATAACCATCTTAGTTAAGAACAGTTCAGGCAAAAGTCATCAATGGATATAAATCAGGAAGGGGCATTTTGATGAGGAGCAGGGTATTTTCATATTCTTAAACTGACTCCCCACTGATGGCTTATTAGTTCCGAGATGAATAATTTAACTGTATGGTATGGAAATCAGACAACATCTTGATTAAGGTAAACAAAGTGAAATCACCAATGAAGAATAAATAAACATTGAGTACTCCCAGAATGTGATACCATGAGAACACCATACTACTTTTGGATATTCTGGCTAGAAATGCATAACCTAAATGTATTTTGAGAAAGTATCAAACAAAGCTGAACTCAGGTATTTTCTACTAGGAAAAAAGGAGGCATGAACTATATTCTTCAAAATGTGAAAGTCATACAAAAAAAAGCAAGGCTGTGGAAATGACACTAAGGAAACATGACAACTAAGTGCAATGCCCAATCTTAGACTGAATCTTGTATTAGATTTAAAAAATGCAATAAAAGACACTTTTGGGGCAATTGGAAAAATTGCACTATAAATTTAGATTAGATTAAAATTTTATATTAATGTTAAATTTACAGAATTAGATAGCTGTGGTTATGTAAAAGAATATCCCTCTTTGTAGGAACTACACATTGAATTATTTAAGGGCAAAGAAGTATGATGTATTCAACTTTTTTTCAAATGATTTTGGAGAAAATAACATATTTAATATTTGTTGTACAGACTATTTAATCTAATAAAATTAATATGCAAATTGACCATCACTCCAACACACCCAAGCCATGCCCACCTGCCAAGCCACGCCTCCGAGCCAATCAGAGCATCTGTATGCAAATTAACCCAGCCAAGATGGAGGCCAGTAGCTACAGAGTTAGAGTAAACAGGAGGCTTCAGTTGCAACTGCCTGACTAGGCTGATGGGCCTTTGCTCAAGCAATAATGTTTCAATTATAGAAGCCATGAAGCTGAAGCAAACAGGAGGCTTCCATTGCCTGCCTAGGCCTCCACTCAAGGTAACAAAGTTTTAATTATAGAAGATAAATAAACCTCAGAAAACTGATTCCAGCCAGCTTCGCTGGGTCATTGAGTCAATGAGGGCTGTGAGCAGCCTGGAAACGGCCCTCAGCCCCTCACCCAGGCTGGCCACACCCCCATGGAGTGAGGGTTCCCACTGGGGGGCTTGACCAGCCTGCAAACAGCCATCAACCCCTCACCAGGTGGGCCCCTAGTATAATATAAAAATATATCTATGTAAATAGAGATGAGAGAGAGAGACAGAGAGAGATAGAGAGAGAGAGAGGGAGAGAGAGAGAATATTAATAGCTGCAGTTTCATATCTGGCTATTTACTAGCTGTCTGATCTTAAGCAAGTTATGTAATTTCTCTGTGCCTCAACTGGAAAGTTAAAATAATAGTACATGTCCCATAGGATTTTTGTGGGAAATAAATGGGACAATGAAAGTGCTTATTATTATTGAATTGGATGTCTTTTCATTAAGGAGGTGTCCTAACTTTGGGAGATAAATTAGGGACTCGGATGAGGCTTGGAGTTTGAGGCACAAAGCAAGATATTAAGGCAGGTCTCTAGCCTAGGATCTAAGCTGCAGGTGCATAAGGCACCCGCCCTGGTGAGACGTTCACTCAGATCATCTACATCCCAAAATCAGAGATTGGAACTCCAGCCAGAAGTATCAGTAAAGAGTGAACTTAAAAATATATATTGATTTCAAAGAGGAAAGAAGAGGGAGCGAGAGATAGAAACATCAATGATGAGAGAGAATCATTGATGGGCTGCCTCCTGCACACCCATCACTGGAGATGGAGCCGCAACCTGGGCATGTGCCCTGACCCTGAGTGGAAATGTGACCTTATGCTTCATCAGTTGGTGCTCAACCACTGGACCATGCTGGCCAGGCAAGAGTGAGCTTTAAACTCGGTAGAAGTGGTGGTGACTGGTACTCAGCTGATCAGATTCTGAGATTTAGGAGCCGGGTGATTTTTCTAGAAAATAAGATTCAAGAGGACCAGGGTCTTTTGAGGGTAGGGGTGAGTAATGCCCAGTAACAAAAGCAGCAGTAAAATAACAAAGTTGATATTTGGAAATAGGGCAAATATAAATAAACCTGGTTTAACTTTTCCCCCAAACAGAGATTGACTGATAAAAACTTGTGTCAGTGGAGGGGATGCTGAAATGAGAGTCCTGGGCAGGAGGAGACAATGTTGGCAGTGTGCGAAGACTGAGCCGATTCTGCTGTGCCCACGTTGGTTTCCTAATTTGGGTAGTTTTCTCTCACCAGCGCCTTATTTGAAGACGGCTTTGGCAGTGTTATGATTAGAAGCATAATGCATTCCACATGCGCCTGGAAGCCTGCATGCCACATTACAGGGGGTTAGTGGTGACTGCCAAGGTGGCCCCCTGGATCAAGTCACAACTTCCCTGTGACTTGGCCAGTTGTGAATAATGACTTCTTGTGGGGGCCAGGGCAAGGGCTTGACAAACCTCATTTTACTGCTCTATTCTTAGCCTCCTTCAGGGCCGTGGGAGAGGGAAGAAGGACGAAGGAGGGCATTGGTTTGTGACAGAGGTGGAGGAATCAGGGAGTAGAGAGAGGCTTTGTGGGTCCTCTCTCTTCTTGCCATTTCACCTCACCACTGGACTTTCTGATGGGTGTGTTATACGGTGCCATGTAGCACCCTTGTTCACCTGCTCAGAGCAGGGCAGTGAGGAACACGCTCAGCACTGTTGAAATTGTCCAGCAGAGCTGTTTAGTGGCATGGGACTTGGGAAGAGCTAGCCTCTCTGAACTTGTTTTCTCAGCTGCAAAATGCGGTAATTCCTCCCGGGTTGTGAGGATGAGCAGAGGTGATGAGGATTAAGTGTCTGGGACAAACCTGGCTGTGGAAAGTGCCCAGGGGATGGTTGTCAGCATTATTTAAATATACACTGAGTGTCCAGATTATTATGACCACTCCATCAGTACTTCATTGGGCCACCTTTTGCCTTCAATACTATGCCAATTCTTCTTGGCATTGACACCACAAGATTGTTGAAAGGTGATGCGAGGAATCTGACACCATGCTGTTGAATAGCACTGTCCAGTTCTGTGAGATTTGATGGTTGTGGAACCAGCTGCCTGATGGCTTTTTTACTTCCTCCCACAAATGCTCAATTGGATTGAGATCTGGTGATTATGGGGGCCACCTAAGCAAGGTAAATTCTCCCTCATGTTCTTGAAACCACTCCTGCACAATACAAGTACCATGGCATGGCGCATTGTCTTGTTGGAAGAAGCCATCTCCATTGGGATATGCCATCAACATGATAGGATGAACTTGATCAGCAATGATACTTAGGTATGTTGTGCTATTCAGACGTTGTTCCACATGAATTAAAGGGCCCAAATCATGCCAGGAAAACATGCTCCAAACCATAACACTGCCCCACCAGCTTGAAGAGTTGTACTCATGCATCTGGGGTGCATGCTTTCATGCTGTTTCTGCCAAATTCTCACTTTGCCATCTGCATGATGCAACTGAAAATGTGATTCATTGGACCACATGACTATCTAATCCTTGTGTTCCTATGTGAATTGGAGACATTTTATCTTGGTAACTGCGGACAGCAAAGGTGTTGGAATAGGCCTTTGGCTTTCATATCCCATACAATGAAGTGTACGGCTAATTTGCCTACAAACGTCAGGTGGGCATAATAATCTGGCCACTCAGAGTGTGTGTGTGTGTGTGTATATAATATATATATATGGTATATCCCATGTTCAAAGGCTGTTAAATTGAACTGTTTACCCATATCTTCAGAGAAAATCACTTCTACTGTCATGGTAAACAACTTGCTTCCCTATTCATAATGGTCTGGCCCTCTAGCAACTTCAGCATGAAATTATAGCCAATTTGCCTACAAAAGTCAGGTGGTCATAATCATCTGGCCACTTGGTGTGTGTGTATATATATATATATATATATATATATATATATATACTAGTAGCCCATTGCAGGAAGATTCCTGCAAGAATAGGGCTTCTCTGCTGCCTCAACACCCATCTCTACCACCTCAACTCCCATCTCTGCCTCCTCGGCTCCCCCCTTCCCCCCTTCTCTCTCCCTTCTTCACTGTCTCCACTGCCTCGGCTCTGTTTCCTTCTCCACTGCTTGGTTCCCTTCTGCAGCACTTGGCTTCCTTCTACACTGCCTTTAGTCTTTGCTCTCCTGTTATGCAAATTAACTGCCATCTTTGATGGGTTAATTTGCATACAGCCGCTCTGATTGGTTGACAGGCATGGCTTGGCTGGTGGGCGTGGCTTAGGTGTCTTGGAGTGATGGTTAATTTGCATATTACTCTGTTATTAAAAAATATATATATATATATTGATTTCAGAGAGGAAGAAGAGGGAGAGAGATAGAAACACCAATGATGAGGCATTAATTGGCTGCCTCCTGTATGCCCCACACTGGGGATGGAGCTCAAATCCTGTCTGGGAATCATATCATGACTTCCTGGTTCATAGGTCTACACTCAACCACTGAGCCATGCCAGCCAGGTGTCAGCATCATTTTTGTTAGTGCTTGAGTAGAGGCATGGCCCGCACTCTCTCCCTCAGTGTCTGGTGGCCAGCCCCAAGTCCTAGCATTGCTCTGATCACAAGACCATCCTGAAAGGTCCATCAGCTGGATGGTTTATCTTCCTTTTCTTTATGCTGTAAAAGTCCTAATGTTAAATCTTGCTTTCCCTCTAACCCCATGAAATAGCAAACCAAGCTGAACCTGCTCCTTCCTAACATAATTAATAGTTAGCATTTTGGCAGTCAGTTCTGCTTAAATTGCTATCTAGCTAAATCATGCTCACACCTGATCTACATTTTTTTCAGCCTTGGAAACAGTCTCACTTCTTTTTTAGGAGTCAGGCTGACTGCTCCTGAGCAGATTAACTCAAACATGTTTTTAGGATCTGTTTAGTCTGATGTTAATATATATATATATATATATATATATATATATATATATATATATATATATATAGCTTGAATGGTTTGAATGAATTATTTTCTATCTTCTTCACATTCTATACAAAAATATGAAGCCCTGTTGAGTTCCTGTCTGATTTGAAATGTGGATAAAATTTCCTCTTATCAACTGCTGGTCAGATAGGTGGAAACAAAAGAACTCAATTCAGAGTTAGAGGATCTGGATTGCAGCTGTGGCTTCATCACTTACTAGTTCCACAATCTCGGGCAAGTAAGCTCACCTCTCTGAGCCCCAATCTCACCTAGAAAACAGAGATAATATCCTGGCCTGGGTACTGTTGAGGATTAGAAATGGCAGCAAAAGGGAGTATTGGTAAACTGTAAAGGCATGCCCATGTTAGTTTACTTTATTGTATTTACTGATTTTTTTTTAACACGGTGCCACTGAGGATTTTCAGAAGAGGGAGAAAGTAGGACAATTGTTAAGTTAGCCCCCATGCCTTTTCTTAGGTAGTCCTACCTTTTCTGCTCATGGCTGTGGCTTAAACCTTTAGGTTCCTCTATTCACTTAGGATCAGAAGCACTGGCCTCCTTTGAGAGGACAACTGAGCCAATAGGCCGGAGAGCAGTTTGCGCTCCAGGGAGGAAATGTGTTCGGGACGTGAAAGGCAGCACTCTTATTGTTAATATTCCTCACCTGGATCATCTTTGTGCTGATACAGTAACCTCATCACCAGCCAAAGTGGAAAAAAATAAATTATTGATGGCTGTGCATGCGTGTGCTTGGCTCTGGTGAAGGCTCCTGAATAGCGGGGGCCGGAGTTGAGCTCTCCAGAGGAACAATGAAGCGGGTGGGAGCCCAGTGGAAAGGAGATCTGTGGGGATCCGCTTCCAACTGCATTGTGGCAACATGAATAATGCAGAAATATTGTTTTGGGTTAGATGTCCTTTTCAGTATCTTTGGAAACCTCTCTTTGTACCATAGCAGGGTGACACAGCTATTCAATATCACGTCAAGGATTCTTTCTTGGCTGTGGGGCTGGATGGTAACAGAGAAAAGAATGTGATTGTTTCAAATAGATTGCAATATGCCTATTACATCAAGACATTTGTTACAATTATGATCTCTAAATAAACCCATCTCTCTGAGAGGTGGGTTTAGATTCCAAAATGTCTAGTATTTTATTCAAATGATTTCCCAAGTTGGTACGAGTGTTAGGAGAAGGGTAGGAAAATGAGATCCACTCACCAGGTCATCTGCAAATGTCTGCATTAGCTGCACACCTAATTTTGAGCTATTTATTTATTTATTTATTTATTTAGTAGTCAATAATGTCCTTTAAATCATTTTTCAGAAAAATTGACTAAACTTCCTTATAATTTACCTTTTCCAATAAAGGATTTGGGGTAGCTTTAAAAGAAAGACACACAAGGTAGGTTAATAAAATACATATGAATACTACTATGATGGAGCCATTTTATCTGAGGCTTACTCTTTTTTTTTCTTATATTTTATTGTTTTGAGAGAAAGGGAGAAGAATAGAGAGTTAGATACACCGATGAGAGAGAAACATCGATCAGCTGCCTTCTGCATACCCCCTACTGGGGATGTGCCCGCAACCAAAGTATATGTCCTTGACCGGAATCGAACCTGGGACCTTTCAGTCCTGAGGCTGACGCTCTGTCCACTGAACCAAACTGGTTAGGGCTGGGAGACTTACTCTTGGGAAAGAACTGTGTTTGAGGAAAAGAGGTATCCCAAAGGCATATTGCAATAACCAATGACAATCCTTGAACTGCCTTGTCCAGACCAAGGGGAGACATTTGTATTGCTCCTGAAGAGATGTGAGGAATGTGAGGGTGGGATAAGGGAAAGAGTTGATATTCCATATGTGACTTATATTCCTAAGTGATGTGTGTGTCTGTCTGGCTCGGGCCTTCCCTCCATCATCCTCTGTCCATTGCAGTAATATGTTTCCCTAAATGCTGCATTTTGTGGGGTTTTGATGGCAACTAGTGATAGAAATGTGCATGGGTGACAGAGGGTGACAGGAGGATGCTGAGCCAGAGAGACTTGGAGGCATCAGCTGCTATCTGAGTTACCAAGATGCAGCAACAGAAAATGAAATCTCGGAGTCCAGGCAGGAAATAAATTCCCTAGTAATTCACAGTTGTTTATAGAGGTCTGTGATTTACTCCCAGCTCTGGCTTGGAGTTTCCTGACAGCCACTGTAAAACGAAGCATGTTCTGTTTCATATTTCTTGTTCTCAGCGAGGAAGTTGCATACTATCCTCAAGGTTGTTTTTTATTATTATTATTATTATTTTCAACTTTAATTCTGGAAGGAGTTTCTTAGGCAAAGCTTTCCATAAAAGGCCTCAAGTGACATAAGAAAACAATGCCTTCAAAATCAGTTTTACAGGCAATGTATGAGCGCATTTTATGTGGCTGATCCTTGAACTGCCCTTGATGAAAGTTCAGGGCATGAAAGCTAAAGCACAACCCAGTGAAAGAATTCTTTAAAGGACTACATTGATCTGGTCTAAGTAAGAAGCTTTCTGTAGTGGAAGTTCATGGATGATGCCATCCCAGTTGATTAGTCTAAGCCAATCAAGGTACTTTCCCTCTACTGATGACTCAGTCAGTAATCAGGATGTGTGCGACCTAATCCTGGCCACTGAGAACTGAGGGAGAAAAGCTGGGGAAGCTCAGGGAAAGGTTTTCTCTATCTCAACTAGGAAATGCAGGGAGAGAATGTTTCTCTTCTTTTGTAAGATATTGTTGTATGTGATGTGACACCGTGGGAATAAGGGCTCAATGCTGAGGATGGCTGAGCAGACAGCCTTGGAATCTTCTGGTCCTATGCAAGCTAATGCATTTCCTTATTGGTTAAGTCAGTTTGAGTTGGGGGTTGTTTTACTTGCAGTCAAGGGCATTTTGAGTGATGCCTCTTTCTATAGTCTGTTGATATCCAATAATAAAACAATGGAAATCATTACAGGGGAACAAAGGGAAGCAAGTGGGTGAGGTCATGACCCATCCTTTGATTTGCCTCTGCAATCAGCCTCATTTTGACCACTCTCCACCTCCTATTGTACTTCCATGCTCTAGGAATATGGAACCAGCTTTCTCTTCCATCTCTCATGTGCATTTAGTATTCTTTATCCAGGAAAGCTCCCCAGCTGCCTTGAGTGAGTCTGAATGCGCGCACACAAACACACACATCTAGCTTGGACACTTCTGCGTATCCTTCTCTCTTTCCAGTTCCTTCATATGTGAGAGATTTCTTTGGTGTATAACCCTGATCCTTATCTATTTAAAATGCCTGTGGTAGGAAGCCTCTGAGTTGGTCCCAATGATCCCGCCTTCTTGGCATTCATGCCCTTGTGCAATCATTTTCCTTTGATATGATTCACTTGCAACAAATGGAATACAACAAAAGGATGTATATTTTCTACTTATGATGTCACTTCCAAAATTTAGTGACTATGGAAAGACTGTGCCCTCTGTCTGCAGCTTCCTTTCTCACTCTTTGATTTGTTCTTCTGATCATCAATTGTCAGAGGGCCTTCAAACATCTCTAGAGCAGCCCACATGGTGAGGAACTGGCCTGCCAGCAGCCACATCCACGAACTTGAAAAAAAATCTTTTGAGGCCTGTCAAAGGTCAAATAAGAGTTTAGAAACAGATGACATGCCCTCCCAGCTGAGTCTTCAGAGTAGACCCTATCATGGCCCTCGCTGACACCTTGGCTGTGACTTTATTCAAGATATTGAGTCAGAGTAACCCAGTTAAGCCATGCCTAAATTCCAGATTTACATAATTTATGAGATAAGAAATGCTTGGTATTTTGAGCCACTATGTTTTGGGATAATTTGTTATACAGCATAGGTAATGAATACAGCATCCCTTCTCTGAGTTCCCACAGGAATCTGTAGTTCTGTCATCAATCTGTGGTTCACTCCATGTTGTAAAAACCAATAAATTTAATATCAAATTGTAAAATAATTATTAATCTGTCAAGTGTGTAAACAGACTGAGGGCCATTAAAATGGTGCCAACAGATAAAATAGGAGTTTGACTCTCAGTCCCTGGTAGCTAGCTAAAACCATCAGTGAGGAGAGAGGGTGTAGACGTATGTAAACACACTGATCAGGTGAGTGCCAGCCTTGCTTTCCACTGCCTCACTCTGGACCTGCAAATGACTGGCTGGCCTCTCTGGGCCTCAGCTACTCACTGGAAAGTGAAAGAAGATGTTATGCCTTCTTGAAGATCCCTCCCAGTTCTAATAGTGTACTTTACATATGGCTCCATTATATGAACACTTACCTTAAACTAGCTCAGATCAGTGCTCTTCAATATTGTGGTCCCCCACCCCTCCTGCCCCCATCACATCAGATCTATGGGATATAACACAGAGTGGTTTTCAGTCTGTGAGGGGGAAAGGGGCAGGTCATGTTGTGGGCCTATCAGAATTTCTGGGTAATACATGTAGTGTGAAAAGATTTCTCAGGTGATTATTACCTACTTGACACCCACTTTTGAAAATCTTTGAACTAACACATGACTGACCAGCAAATTATGGTCAACAGACCAGACACTCTGCTGTTTGTTTGATAAAATGCATGCAGTAGAACTTAACTATATGTTCAGTAGAAGCTTAAAAGAAACAGCTGAAAAATAACCTAAGTATAAACATGTAACAAGCCCCACTCTGGCAGAGTTGCTGTCAGAATATAGATCTTAGAAACACCATCACAAAGTTTTTATTTCCCCAGAGGCTGGAGTATTATATACACATGAGCTTTGGAAGGTGGTAATCTATCATGATTTGACAATAATTTAGAAGGTAATACTTCAAGGCATTTACCACATGGCCAGGAGACTTCTATACCTATAGGAGATTATGGTCAATATTCTTGACTGGAAAAGCCCATTACTGCTCTAACTAGTTTATAACCCATTCTTTTGAGATATTAGCCATATATATATATATATATATATATATATATATATATATATATATATATATACTAGGGGCCCGGTGCACAAAAATTTGTGCACTCGGGGTGGAGGGAGTCCCTCAGCCCGGCCTGTGCCCTCTCACAGTCTGGGACCCCTCAGTGGATATCCTATGATGGCCCCAGTCTGCCAGGCGCCTTCTGTGTGTGTATGTGTGTGTGTGTGTGTGTGTCACCACTGGGGACCTGCCCCCAGCCGCATCTGAGGCTCAGAGCAGTCCTCCTGTGTGTGTCTACCTGCTGGGGGCCTGCCCCTAGGCACACCGTGGAGGCTTGGAGCAGGCACCCCCTCTATGATGATCTCTCAGACTCTTGCCCTCCCCTGCATGTTGTTCTCTTTTTTGAGCGTGG
>PVJC01041558.1:0-15294 GCA_004026665.1 Murina feae
AAGCCCACCAAGCAGGCCGCCGACCCCCTGCCACCTCTTACCCGCTCCCCGATGCCCCACAAAGGGCCTGGGAAGCCCACCAAGCAGGCCGCCAACCCCCTGCCACCTCTTACCCGCTCCCCGGCCCGCCACCTTTCTTTCCCACTTTCTGGTGCCCTGGTGCCCTGGTGCCACTTCCAACTGCCATAGGCAGGCAGTTGCAACAGAACTCTTTGGTTTGTTCTAGTTCCATGGCTGTTGGCCTCCATCTTGGCTGGGTTAATTTGCATACAGCCGCTCTGATTGGCTGGTGGTAATGGTCACATTTGCATGTTTCACTTTTATTATAGAAGATTTCCTACGCAGTAGACACTGTGGTGGGAATAAAGATGAACATGAGGCCTCTTCCCTAAAGCAACTACTAAATATGACTGGAGCCTGGGTTTTCCAGGAAGTTTTCTGAGGGGAGGTGGCCCCTACAGTGAATCCTGAAGGATAAGTAGAAGTTAGTTCATGGGAAATGGGATGAAGGGCAAGTGCCTTTCAGAGAGAGAGAGAGAGAGAGAGAGAGAGAGAGAATAGTGATTGCTAATGCTTCCGGGTGTTAGAACATATGCCATATTCAGAGACTGCAAGATCAGCTTTACCCGTCACAGAGCATGGTCATGTGCTGCAATATGAGCTCTAGACCGTTCTGTTAACTGCAAAAGGTGGGAAGGAGAGGGGAGAGGCAACACACCTGGACGCTAGGAAGGTGCAGGAGAAACCACCAAGAGCAGCAACCAGAATGGACACTGCACAGCACTGCCAATGACAAGAGGAGACATTAAAGCAAGAAGTTAGAAGGAGAGAGAGAGATGGCTGGACGTATGGGCAGGATCCAGAAACAGAGGTTCCTGCGGGATGTTGTGTTCAGAGACAGTAATAGCAGTGGGAGTCTGTTTTGCTGATGCCTCTCAGTGAACCAAGCCTCTCCCCTTGAATCTGGGCTGAACCTGTGACTTGCTTTAACCAAAGAGCTTCCAACCAGGGGAGATTTTGCCTGTGATGGGACATTTGACAGTGTTTGGAGACAAATTTGTTTGTCACAGTTTAGAGGAAGGGAGTGGTGCTACTGGCATCCAGTAGGTGGGGGCCAGGGAGGTGTTACAGACCCAAGAATGCACAGCACAGTCCCCACAACAAAGAATTATTCAACTCAAAATGTCAATAGTGCCAAGGTTGAAAAACTTTAGCCTTAAACTTAAGGACCGAGAAGCTTCCATTTTTGCACTCTTGAAAGCAGAATGGCCAGACTTCCTATGTGGGCAGCTCAGAGACTCCATTAGAGGCCACAGGGCAGGAGGGACCCTAAGGTGATATGGAGGAAAACTAAGAACCCAGCTGACAGCAAGAAGCAAGGTCCTTCTAGCCAGCCCCCAACCATGTGAGCCATCTTTGCTGAGGTGCTAGATATGTGAGCCAAGATGATATCACAATTGTTCCAGCACCAGCGGACGTCAAGGAGTAGACACAAGTTGTCTCCTATGAGCCCTGTCCAAACTACAGAATCAGAGCGAATAAATAAAATGTTGATTTAAGTCACTAAGGTTTGGGATAGTTTGGTTACACAGCAATAGATGAAACAATAGCCAACATAAGAAGCACTGTTCTAAGTTCACTCTGACTACTTTCTAAGTTGGAAGTGCATTCTAACTACACCCCGATGAAACAGCACTTACTATCAATGTCGCTTTAGGTATGAGGAAACCAAAGCCCAGAAGCACAAAGAACTTAAGAGCCCACTCAAGAACACAACTTGGAAATAAGAGCGTTGGGCTCTGAACGCAGGCAGCCAGACTCCAGAAGCTACATCTTAACCATTATGCTACATAACCTCTCTAGTCATTCATTCCTTCAACAAATGCTTATGGAGAACCTACCATGTGCCAGGCACTGTTCTATGCATAGGGAATACAATAAAAACCCAAACAGACAAAAATTATATTCCCAGGACTTACTTCTTGTGAAGTCTGAGAAGCCATAGAAGTGTGCTGGTTGCTTTTTTGACTGCCAGTCATCTGTTCTAGAACCCCCATCTCTACCACGGAATTACTGTTTCTTACCCTTCCTTTTGGATACAGTCTGTTAAGAGTGTTGCTCAAAGTGGGCAACTCTCCCCTCTCCAAGTCAGGACATCTATTCCTGTCCTGGGATTTGGATCTTCTTCAAAGTAATGAAAAGATTGGAACTTATTGTCAAGGGTGGGTTCCAGACAAAACTATTGAGATGCTCCTGCTACCCAAACCCCTAAATCTGCCAAGCTTCCTACCCACTTATGAGCCTGTTCCATAGACTTCTTACTGTTCTGTGAGCCATCTGACATCTTCCTAATAAATCTTCATGTTGTCACGCAGAGACTGGTTCTAATGTTTGTGATTAAAGGACTCTAACCATGAATCTGGAGTTCAGGAGAAGGTCTCTAGGCCTTGGGGGAGAGACTGGCATTAATAAAATAAATAGTAATGGTGTTCCCCAATAATCTCCATTAACTTTCTTTCTGGTTTCTAGTTTTGGCAACTGATATTTCCTCAATTTTATGGAAAGTATTAAGCAAAAGCAGCTTCAGGCCTTCTTCAAACCAGATCTCTGTACTAGCATCTTTCGACAAAGAAATTCTGAAGCCATCAATGATAAAAGTTTTAAAGCAAACACTGAGACATGGGAAACTGGTCAAAGAACTGTGACAAAGACACAAGACTATGTAGAAGCCCATTTGTCAGGATTGAGGCTGAGCTCACACCCAGACCATGAGGACATCCTCCCCCACCCCACTCCCGCTCCCCTAAGGGAGATTTCAAACTCCCTGAGTCAAATCTCAGGGGTGGGAATCAGAAATGTTAATTTTTGTATGAATGATTCTATCAGTAATTCTGAGGCTCACTAAAGTTTGGTGACCATCCTGGTCAGTGCTGGGCTAGAGCCCCTTAGAATAGTGCTTGTCAAACTTTAACATGCAGGCCTGTGCTAAAATGCAGATTCTGATTCTGAATTAGAGATTTGGGAGGATCCTGAAAGTCTGCCATTTCTAACAAGGGCGCAGACTGTGCCCTTGCTGTTCAGATCACATTTTGTGTAGCCAAAGCTCTAGAACACTCCAGCCCCCACGCTAGATGGGTCATGGAGTCTGGGTGGGGCTAAACCTGAAGTTGGGAAGCAGAAGGCTAGATGCAAAAGAGAAGCTGGGATGTAGACAGAACCTGACAGCTCATTTCTTGAACTGACAGAATAAAATCAGAGTCTGCAACACTGACAGATTCTTCACAGCGGTGCCGCCTTCCTTCTGGCTTAACCTTAGCAGCCTCTAAAGCAACTATGAGATCCAATCCGTTAATTAAATCCTCAAATAGCTACTTTGCCTGACCCTTTCCCACTGATTCCTTGTTCAGTCTTACAAGATGAAACAAAAACAAAGGTGTGATTCCAAAGTTCAGCCTGATGTAATTGGGTGCTTTGTTCTTAATTAGAGTGCAAAGCACTCTTTTTGTAGGCCATTGAGTCTGCATACAATATAGTTTTGTGTTTACTGTTCTAATAAAAACTGCTTTTCATTGTGAGAATAAAAGTATCTAAAAACTGACAAAGACAGTTTCCAGGTGATGGATCAAATCAAATTATTCTGATGAGCTTGTGTAGATTTAATTACTAGACATGGCCCCTCCCTCTCTAGTCATCAATACTTTTAACAGTGATCATAGTCTGAGTACCATTTGTTATAAGGGTATGTGGTCCCAAGGGTATGGCCAAGAAATTTAGAAATTCAGCCTCTATATGTTGTTTGATGCAACTCGCAGCATCCACTCCATCATTGAATGTATTTACTAAATGGAAGATGGTGTGCAAATCCCTGTTCCATGTCCTCTGGAGGAAACCCAGAAATGAAGGTAGAGTTCCATATGGTGAGGAATGAACAACAGGTGGTCTGGGCTCCGTTCAAAATGTGAGTCACACTAAAAATGAGTGTGGTTTTTTTTAGAGGAATCATTTCCATCCTAGATTTCCATATTGATTACTCAACAGGAAGTGGGAATTTAATAGCCACCAAAATGGCTGCATAATAAGGCAAAACTCACCCTGGCCAGTGTGGCTCAGTTGGTTGAGCCTCCTCCCAAGCACCTAGGTTGCCTGTTTGATTCCTGGGTTGCAGGCTTGATCACCAGTAGGAAGTGTGCAGGAGGCAGCCTATCGATGTGGTGTTTATCTCTCGCATCAATGTTTCTCTTTCTCTCTTCCTCCCCCTTCCTCGCTCTCTAAAAGTCAATTTTTTAAAATAAGGCAGAGCTTGATTGCGTTGATATATTTATAAGCGTAGGCGGCACTTGCAGGACTGAGCAGACGGAGCTGGGAAGGATACCTCTCTCTTTCAAAGCGTTTGGTCCCCTTACTTAGAGCAGTGCATCAACCTAAAAGTTGAGAAACCTCTGGCTTATACTAGAATTATTTCTCAAGTAGCAATTCCCGAGGCATATGCGTGATAGCACAATCACTTAGAAGTCTGTGTTAAACTCCCCCATGTAAATTCTTTGTGACAGGGTTATGCTGTTTATGGAAACTCCTTGGATAATTAGAGAGAAGATAGGAGACAGTCAGGAAGGAGCAGTCCAGAGTGAGGGCAAACGGGAGAAAGTAGTTCAGTCATGGAAAGCGCTGACTGGCAGATGTGACAAGAAGGGCGATGTAGAATGAGAGGTACAGAACCAAATTACCAATCCCTGGAAAGACCTGAGAAGAAAGTAAAGGAGTGTGACCTCTTTGAAGAGGCCTTGTCAGACCATTGTACCTAAAATAAACACCGTGCTCCCAATACATCGTTCTCCATCCACTGACACTGCTGTATTGCATTTTATGATGCTTATTACTACATGATGTTATAGCATGTGTTGTAAATGTATATTTCGTTATCTTAGGTTTACAATTACATGGTGTCTGATCTTGTTCACCACTGTATCTCCGAACCGAGAGCAGTACCTGGCAATAGTAAATGTCAGAAAAATATGCACTGAATGAGTTAATGCATGAAACTGATAAAGGGATTTGGGGAGGAGAAAAGACAGACTGCTAGTACAAGGGTTTAGAATAGAGATGCAATGAATAAATGGGGAAAAGAGAACAAATAAAAGTAGAATTCAAGAGAAGAAGCTATGTGAGTCCTAAAGTCATCCCAAATCTAATCTAAATCTCTTAAAAACATCTATAATAATAAAAGTTTAATATGCTAATTAGTCCAGACGAAGCTGGGGCTGTGAGGGAAACCGGGGTCCCAGGTGCCAGAGAGAAGCCAGTGCTAGCAGCCAGGGGAAGGAAGGCCTACTCTTACACGAATTTTGTGCATCGGGCCTCTAGTGGCAAAATATTTGTGAGCTTCAGAAGAAGAGCATCAAATCCCTTCAAAGAGAAAAACTGGGCTCTTGATTCTGGGTAAAAGGGACCACAGACTCCAGAAACCCTCCAATTCCTCCCACCCTCAGTTACAAAAAAAGGCCTTACGCAAGTTCCATTGCCCTGAGGGGCTCATCAGACCCTCTATGGAAAGGGAGCATCACATAGCAGCAAAACAGAAAAGAGAATTAGCCAGTCCTCCCACCACCCTCTAGTCCCCACAGACAGTGTCTCATTGTTGGGATTGTGTTTGTTTGAGGAAAGACAAAGCCTCGGCTATGAGTCTGTGGTTGTGCACACCCAGTACTTACTTTACCAAATGTCTTGGTGCCAGCAGGAGTGATGCTGAAGGGACCAGTTTAGGCAAAGGACAAAGGAGCAACTCGTGACTCCACCAAGAAGAGAATATATTCCAAGGCACCTTCTTCACAGGACATGCGCATTGCTTAGTCCTTGCCTTGTGTGTGCTGATTGCCTGCTACCGGTCATCCTCAGACCAACAGTATGCACAGAATGTTTCTTTCCTAACACAAAATTCAAACACAGTCTGATCTGGTGGTGGTAGTCACCTCTGAAGAGTGAAGAGGAAAAGTGAGGAAATATTTACCTATTATGTGATGAAGTCATTTAAAAAGTGGTGAAATTTGTTTTGTTTTGTTCCATTTGATATTTCTGAAACTGTAATTTCATTAACTAAAAAAAGTGATGGATTATGGGTACTTTTTGCCATCATTTTTTCCCATTTGACATTTCTGATATATAGATATTTTTAAGAACATTAGCTTATACAAGAAAATTATGTTTAAAAAATTGGCAGCCATTAGGTTAAAAATGGCTTGAAAATATAACTACCAACCAGGTATATTTTACAGTGCTGTGGAAATTTTAGCACAGCTATGTCATAATAACAACTAATTCTTACTAATACTAATTACATCCCATAATCTATTCTTATTTCTTTGTTCTGTGTTCATTTATTTAATCCTTACAACAACCAGATGAGGAAAGCATTGGAGAGGAGTGGAAGATATAAGCAATTAAACAAGTTTTATGTTTTGCCAGTAATATAAAGATGTGATGTAAACTGTCCCAGATTCTTTTTCTTAACTCTTTAATTGAAACTTAACATATGTATAGTATGTACCAATGTTAAGTGTATGACTTGTTAAATTTTTACATATATATCCATCAGGAAACACCAGAGTTAAATATAAACTATCTCCAGCAACGCAAAAAAGGAGTTCCTGTGAACCCCTTCCTATCAATATTTTTCCAAAAGGTTGCCATTATTCTGACTTTTATCAGCATAGATTAGTTTTACCTGTCTATGAACTTCATGGCATCATATAGCATGTACTCATTTCTGGCTTCTTTTATTCAACATTATGTCTGTGAAAGTCATCTTATGCCATTGTAATAACCTGGTTATTATTGAACAGGAAAGGAGGGAAAGGAAAGCTAAATAATATAGGCATGCCATTTATACAGTTTTTCCAAAAAGCTGCCTAACTGATTACCCATCAATCACACTTGGGAGCGAGTTGGTGTCCAGAATGGGCATGGCCACTGCAAACAGGAGAAACCTGAATATTTAAAACTTTCAAGCAAAGTAAGCTCCCCTTCTCTCTTCTCTCTCTTGCATGCTGAGTGCCTGGGTCTCCTGTGGCAGGGGGATGTGCTCCCCTGTGCCCACGTGGCCGAGGGCCATGTTGGACTCCACACAATAGACTAATGGACTTTAATTAGCTTAGAAGCTGAACTACACCTGCCTACAACATGGAACGAAAGCTCAGGACTCTGGCCTTGCTTCTGACCGTACTGACCCCACAACCGCACCTTTTCCAAGACTAGTGCAAGGGGCAGGGGACTTTGGAACCTAAGAAATGTAACTTCATGACAATAAAGCCTTTTTCCACATCCCATCCCCCAGTGGGGGCTTCTGGAAATGTTCATTTCAGCTGTACCCAAGGACCCTACTCCCACTCCTGTCTGGGAAACCTAGCCCATTAATTCCTCCTGCAACAATTCCTACTAATATTGGGTATATTAGTAATTCATTTTAATTGCTGTATAGTATTCCATTATAGAAATACTAAGGGTTCGCTGCACAAAATTTGTGCAAGGGGTTTGGCCCTCACGACCCCAGCTTCATCCAGAAGGTCGTCCAAACATTCTGCTGTGCAGTCTAATTAGCATACTAGCTCTTTATTATATAGGATTTCACAATTATTCATCTATTCCCCTGTTGATGGGCTTTTGGGTTGTTTCCAATTTGGGATTATTATGAATAAAGCTACTATGAATATTATTTTTTATGTATTTTAAAGAACAAATGCCTTATTTCTCTTCAGTGTATATTTAAGAGTGGAATTGCTAGGTTATAGAATAGGTGTGTATTTAGAGTTCATAGATACCGACAGTTTACTAAAATGGCTTTGCCAATTTATGCTCTCAATAGCAATGCATGAGAGTTCCAGTTGCTCCACATCCTTGCCAGCTCTGCCATTCTGGTAGGTATATAGTGGAATCTCACTGTGGCTTTCATTTGCATTTTCCTCATAACTAAGTATGTCAAGTGCCTTTTAATATCCTGCTAGCCATGTGGGTATCCTCTTTCATGAAGTGGCTATTTAAATATTTGCTTGTATATTTTAATTAGGTAGTTTTTTTTTTCCTTGTTAAATTATAGAAGCTCTTAGCCTGTTCTTGTTTGGGCTCATTTGTCAAAGACAAATACAAGCAATTGGGAATAAATTCTCAGTCTGTTCTTTTCACTCCCTCAATGGTGTCTTTTGATATCAAATCATTTTCAGGAATTAGGTGATAAATATATTTTATATAACACATATAAAGGAGAGAGCTTATCTAATTAAGTTACCAACATCTACAATGTAATAAAATTTATGTCAATAGCTTCAAATAAAATCTATTTCAAATAATCAGTTTATTCAGTCAAGCATAGATGTCAATATTTATCCCAAGTTAATTATATGCAAGATGCTGTGATTTTGGTGCAAATAGTGGCTGGGGCTCTTCTTGCTCTCAAGAAACTCCCTGAGATTGGCAGGTGATAAGTCACAATAATGTAATGAGAGAAATGGTAACAGATATGTGTGCATTTCCATGATATCAGGCTATAGTGAATGTACTATGAGGGAGCCCAGTAGGGAGAGCATTAAAGGAGTTTCACCCAGACATTTGCCCAGACCTTGGAATAGAAGAGGAAGGGGCAGTTCACCAAGCACACTTGTTGGAAGGGGCATGGAAGACATGGAGGTGTCGAATGTAAATACTTAGCTGTCTCTAAAGCAGTGATTTCCACTATGTGGTTTTCAGACCACCTGCACTAGATTGATCTGGAGTACTTGTAAAAAGTGCAGATTACCGCCTCTCACTCCCAAACTTCTTTAAAAATTTTTTTTTATTGGTTTCAGAGAAGAAGAGAGAGGGGGGCATAGAAACACCGATGATAAGAGAGAATCATTGATAGGCTGCCTCCTGTACACCCTCTACTGGGGATCAAGCCCACAACCCAGGCATTGTGCGCTGACTGATGGGGAATTGAAACCTGATCTGGTTCATAGGTCGATGCCACACCAGCAGGGCAACCCAGACTTTCTTAATTCAAATCTTTGGAGTAGGACTTGATAGTTGGCAATTTAAATATACCCCTTGGGTAATTGTGTGTGTGTGTGTGTGTGTGTGTGTGTGTGTGTTACATCCTTATGTTTGAGAACCACTGAACTAGAAGGCAGGGGAACAAATATGGCAAAGGAAATGGTGCCAAGAGTCAGGTTGTGAAGAGCCTTTCCATGAATTTCAGACTGAAGAGTTTGGATTAATCCAAGTGGTCAACATAGGGCCAGAAAAAGAGCGTTTAAAAGGGAGAGAGATGTAAAATCAAGAAAAATGATCTTGATAAATGTCGTTCTTTCTACTTCCCCACTGTTAAAATTATCAAGGGAATCTGTGAGATGTATTTGATAGTATTTGAACCACGCCTGGACTAAAAGTCAAAGAAGGAAGTAACTTTTGTATTTCTTGTTTTAGATTAGGGATCAGCAAACTTATTCCATGAAGGGCCAGATAGTAAACATGTTTTAGCCATTGCAGGCCACCCAGCTTCTGCTACACCTACTCATCTCTACCTTCTTGGCAAGAAAGCAGCCAAGCAGCTATAGAAAATATATAAATGAGAGGTTGTGGCTGAGCTCCAACAAAACAATACTTAGAAAATCAGGCAGGCCAGATTTGCCAGGGAGGTAGTAGTTTGCCTTCCTTGGTTCTAGATAAATTCACTTAGTGTAGTTAAAGGCTTTTAATTCAAGGTTTACCTTCAAGAAGTTTGGCTTATGGTAGCCATCTTCTTCTCTAGAATCAGGTTTAATGATTATAGGTTTAAGTAAATATAAATCTAAAACAAATTATACAGAAGAAACTTACATAATCTTATTAGTCAAAGTCACCCCAACAAATTTAATTTAAAAAATACTCAATCCCTGGTTGAAGTGGCTCAGTTATTTGAGCATCGTCCCAGGCAATGAAAGATGGCTGGTCCCATTCCAGGTCAGGGCACATGCTGGGGTTGCAGGTTCCACCCCCAGTTGGGGGCATGCAGGAGGCAGACTATTGATGATTCTCTTTCACATCAATGTTTCCCTCTTTTTCTCTCTCCCTCTCTCTCTAAAAAAGAAATTTAAAAAGTTCCATAAATGTTGAAATGTGGTGAGAGATGAGGGGGAAAGCAGACTCCTTTAGTATAGATTAAAATGACTGTAAGAGATTTACAACCAAATAAAATGCATGAAGCTTGATTGGATTCTGGGTCAAAAAAGGGGAAAAAAAACAATTATAAAGACTATATATGGGACAATCGAGGAAATTTGAATATGATCTACATACTAGTATTAGGTGATATTAAATCTATGGTATAGTTCCTAGATGTGATCATGGTATTGTATATATAGAGAGAATGTTTTTGTCCTTATATTTAGGGACTAAAATTGTGAAAATAGTTTACCAAAAACACAGAGAGAATATGGCAAAATCTTAATAATTGTTAAATCTAGGTAAAGGGTACAAAAGTTTCATTGTATTATTATTTCATCTTTTCTATGGTTTTGAATTTTTAAAAATAAAATTAGAGAAACCCTAGCTCGTTTTGCTCAGTAGTTAGAGTATTGGCCTGAGGACTGAAGAGCCACAGGTTCAATTTCTGGTCAAGGTCACATACCTTGGTTGCTGGTTGATCTCCAGTCCCTGTCAGGACAGGAGCAGAAGGCAACAAATCTATGTCTTTCTCTCACATCCATGTTTCTTTCTCCCTCTCCCTCCTCTCTCCTTTCCACTCTCTCTTAAAAGAAAAAAAAAAAAGAAAAAAAGGAAAAAGAATCCTCAGGTGAGTATTTTAAAAATAAAATAAAATTGGGGGAAATAAATATTGTAGAGCTCAATATACAGTATACTATTTTTTCTCTTTTGAACTGCAGTAGGACTGGTCTACTTTGAAAAAGTTAATTAAGAATTAGAATTCTATCATGAAATAATGGAAAGCCCCATAGAAATCTTCATTTTTGGCCCAGAGTTGCCATCTATAACCTTTGGCTCCAGGTTGCCATATTCTCACCTCAACTCCGTATCTTTTTTTCCCCCTCTCTCTTTTTACCCCCCATTTTCCTGGAGGGAGGGGCATGGAGAGTTCACATTCCACAAGCGTTTATGACATGTCATAAAATTGTGGATTGTGGCCATGTTCAGAGCACCACCCCACATCCTTTCTGGCAAGTATGTCCCATATTGTGGCATTGACTTTGTCGCTGGTGACATTTTGAGTCCCTTCTGCATGGAGTTCGGGAAGTTGATCAGAAGGAGGTGACAAAGGCAGAACTGACAAAGGAGACAGAATCATCTGTTTACCCAGTTCTCCCCTGTTTCCGGTTTCCAGTCCTCAGCTCTTTTATCTCCCTCCTCTTTCTGGCACAGCCCAGGCTCCGCTGGGGTCATTTCCGGAATGGAACGCTTGCTCTATCACTGACTTTCTGTTTCCTTCCCCTTCCCGTGGCAGTTATGCTGAAAATTGCTTGAAGGGGAACAGAGTGGTTGGTAGCTGCAAATAACTACATTTAAAACTTATGAAAAATAGCACTAATTTATGCTGTTCCATAAAGTTATCCTTAAAAAATGACATAAATATAAAGGGAAAGACATGTAGAGTGCTGTTTATAAAAAGATTATAACTAAAAAAATCACAAAAGCATCATGCCTATGAAAGATCATGAGCTTTGGCTTTAGGTAGACCTGGGCTCGATCTCTGCTGTGCCGCTCAACTGGCAGGATGATCTTGGACAAATTCTCTGAGCCCCAATTTCCTTATCTCTAAAATGGAACAAAGACTACCTACTTCTTATTAGGATGACACGGTTCAACCTTACGTGATCCTTTATATTCCACAAGAATGACTAGTACCCAAACAAAATCCAGAAAAGGGGACAGTTAAATCGGTTCTGGCAAAGTGGAAAACCCTTCTTTGAAGCCTTTCACCACATTGAAATGCATCCAGATGTTAATGATGCTTCTCAAGCTCTAATGTGAAGATGAGTCACCTGGGGCAGAATTCTTTTATCAACCTTCCAGGTGGCACTGATGCTGCTCTTCCACCAAATGCGCGCTGGTGGAAGGCCCCAGGGTATATACACCAGGTTTTCCAGCCTGAGAACACAGAGGATTTCCAGGCTCTTTGTACTTCATCTCCATTCTGTGGGATAAGAAAAAAGAATTTTCTTCTCACTTTTCTAAATTCTTCTGGCTGGAATAATAATCAAATTAACATGAGACGGATTAACAGGAGAAAACAATCAAATTTATTATGGATGTGCAGATGGGGGTTCCATATGCATGTGAGACCTGAGGAGGCATTGGGCCATTGAGGTAGAGCTGCCATCCTGGACTAAGGAGCGGTAGGAAGGGGTCTAAGATTTCAAAGGGAAAGTAGTCAATTCATTGGTAGTTGAGAAAAAGCAAGCATGTGGTAAACAAATTCTTGCTGAGCCCCCAGAAACTATAGGACACAGAGGACAGCCCAAAAAATAGGCTTGCTTGCATGCTCCTATGTGCCACACTTAATTCACACGTGCTGAGGTGAATGTGCTCAAGTTCCCTTTCCGAAGCAGGTTTTTCTATCTGAATTTCTTTAGGCATGTAAAGGGGGAGGGTCACAGGTTCTTTTGAGTCTTGTATTTTCTTAAAAAGTGCCAGCTTTAAAAAAAAAAAAAAAGTGACCAGCTTAAAATAATTAATATCCCCAGAGGCATATTTGGGGGTGGCAAACTCTGGTTCCCTACAGTTCTCATTATGTTCCTGGGGCAACAACTCATTTATTAACATGCCCATGTTTAGTTTTCTTTCTGTGAAGTGTGATGTTCCTCCATGTGTTAATGGACTAAAACTCTTTTTCAAAATGAACTAACATTGTTAGCTGCCAGCTGAACCCTCACTAAAGAAGAACTAAAATCATGAGCTCCACAGACATGAAGGAATGAGTTTTGCGGCGGGAAGTTGGGAACAAGAGAGGAAGCTTGGCAAACAAGTGCCCCTGCGTGCAACACTGACTCCCAGTCCCCAAGGGTGGCAAGAGACCTACCATCTATTGTCATTGTGAAAGCAAAGTGTAGAGAGGTAAACTCCTGAATGCATGCATTTAGGCTTTGAACCTTAGCCTTTTTCTTCGCTTCCCTCTCCAGCCTACATGTCAGTACTTGCGCAGCCCTGGGAGAATGCAAACACTGGTCCTCCTGGAGTGACTGGAGTCCCAGGACTTGCCCAGCAGGTTTGGGCCCATTCAAAAGGCTTCCCTTTGTGAGGCCTGGTAGGTAGGATGGCCCAGAGATTTCGAATGGCTTGATTTAGCATGTGTCTAATGCTGGTGAGGTATGAACATGAAAGGGTTGGCTAAATTTCTCAAAATCAAAGTAGTTTTGAGGTTTAAAAAATATATATATCAGACCTAACCGATTTGGCTCAGTGGATAGAGCATCAGCCTGCAGGTCCCCGGGTTCCATTCCAGTCAAAGGCACTCACGTTGGTTGCAGGCACAGGCTCCTCCCAAGCCCAGGCCCTGGTTCAGGTGCGTGCAGGAGGCAACCAATCAATGTGTTTCTCTCACATTGATATTTCTCTCTGTCTTACCCTCTCCCACACTCTCTAAAAATCAACAGAAAAATATCTTCGGGTGAGGATTTAAAAATATATATATAAATATCTACTACAGATATATATATATATATATATATATATATATATATATATATTAGATAGATAGATAGATAGATAGATAGATATAGATATGGATATATAATCTCAACCAAAACAACTAATGCTTATTGAGAGTCCACTAAAAGCCAAGTATTAGGTTAAAGACTATGGAAAATCAAGTTTAGTGAGATACCCCACTACCTTTTAGGAGTTTTACTATTATTTGAGAAGACAGACGAACAAAAGCCACAAGACACAAATAAATGCTGTATCAGTGAAACAAATAAGAAGATGCAACTGATCAGAAATTGGAATGATGGAATCCATTAAAGTATAGTCTGTATCTCCCCAGTAAGTGCCTCAAGGCCTGTTATAAAAATGCATAAATTGAAAGGTGAGGGTGATGGTGTGTGGGTGGGCAGGCTAAATAGTCATCTCAGATGGTGGATAAAGAGAATTTGAATTTATTTAAGGAAAGGGGGTGGGGGTAGGATATCCAAAGGGAAGGGCAGCACAGCACTGAGCCAAGGGGACCTTGGACCAGTGATGGCAGCACCAGGAGCTGGAGTTTCATTCTTGTGTGCAGTCACTGGCAGGAAATTATTGTTGGTGGGGCTGGGGGCCGAGCTGGTGGGCTTGGAATGCGAGTGTCATGCAGGTGTGAGATCAGGTGTCTTTCAGGACAGTTTCCATTCCTCATAAGGTCTGACTCATGGTGTCCAGCAAGTTTTTCCTGGCCTTCGTCCTCCTATGGCAGGCAGCTTACACATGGCCGCTAAGGATTATGTTGCCTGATTGTCCTAACATAAATATTGCTGACTGAAGGAACTGAAGATTGAGAATGAGTACATGAATACAGACCAGTACAGTAATTTCTTAAGAAGTAAACACGTTTTCCCTGTTGTCTTTTCTTTTTCTGAACTGATTGTCATCAGCTAGCCTCACATCCCACACAGCCGGCAGGCACACTGCTGTCCGCCCTGACTGAGAGCAGGGAGGCCCTCACAGTGCACATCTCCCCTCGCTCTGCCTGTAGTGGGATTTGGGGGCTGGGGGAGCTTCATGTATATTGTTAGTTATGTCTGCCTGGTAGTTCCCTCAACTATTAGCAAATACCCTGAGAGGAGTCGTGAAACCTTAGAAACAGCTGTTGCCAGTTTTCTTATCAAAGAAAACAAGGTGGGGAGGAGGAAAGAAGACTTACACAGATGGCCCAGGGAATGTACAAAGACTGCAAAGGACTGAACATTCTGGAACAATATAGTTACCTAGTATCCTGCAGTTGGCTAATCATGCCTAGAGCAATAATTTTCAACCTTTTTCCTCTCATGGCACACATAAACTGATTACTAAAATTCTGTGGTACACACACACAAAAAAAAAAATCTATTTTTTTGCTGAGTTGACCAAAAAAAGCACATAATTTTGATTCATTCACACCAAGTGGCTATTATGTTGGCTGCTGTCTTTTGTTTTGTTTTGTTTAACAATCTAAGGGAAAAGAGGTCAGTGCCCACTGACTAACAGTCAGCTATTATATGTTTTAAATATTCTTGTGGCACACACGTTGAAAATTGCTGCCCTAGAGCAATGTGCGATGAAGGAGGACAAGGGCCAGTGCTCTGCTGGGGGGGGGGGGGGGGGGGG
>PVJC01041559.1:0-15272 GCA_004026665.1 Murina feae
ATCAAGTGAATAAAAAATCTGATGAACAGAATAAACTGGTGAATAGAATAGAATCAGAGGCATAGAAAGGGAGTGGACTGACAATTTTCGGGGGTTAAGGGTGTTGGGGATGCGTGAAGAGACTGGACAATAATTGTACACCTATGGATGAGGACAGTGGGGGGGCAAGGACAGAGGTTGGGGTGGGAAATGGGAGGAGTGGAGCTATGGGGGAAAAAAGAGGAACAACTGTAATAATCTGCACAATAAAGATAAAAAAAGAAAAAAAGAAATGCCCTGCCTATTTCTAATAAAGTAAAAAAAAAAAAAAAAAAGAAAAGAAATTGACATTTCTATGGGACACCTAAGCCACGCCCACCAGCCAATCAGAGCGGCCATATGCAAATTAACCCAGCCAAGATGGAGGCCAGCAATCACAGAGCTAGAGTAAACAGGCGGCTTCCGTCGCACCAGGAGTAAACTGTCTGCCGGCAGCTGGGCTTCTCCCGGCTCTAGGCAACAAGTTGCAACATTGTTTCAATTATAGAAGCCTCAGAGCTGAAGCAAACAGCAGGCTTCTGTTGCACCAGCAATGGAGGAAAATGCTTACCTAGAGTCTACTAAGGCAACATTCTTTTAATTATAGAAGCCAGGGAGCTGAAGCCAACAGGAGGCTTCGTTATCTGCCTAGGCCTTGGCTTAAAGGAACAGTGTATCAACTATAGAAGATAAATAAACCCCAGAAACCTGCTTTCAGCCAGCCTTGCTGGGACATTGGGTCAATGGGAGCTGTGGGCAGCCTGAAAGCCTGAAAACAGCCCTCAGGCCCGCACCCAAGCTGGCCACACCCCAATGGGGTGAGGGACCCCACTGGGGCGCTTGGCCAGCCTGAAAACAGCCATCAGCCCCTCACCCAGGCTGGCCAGGTACCCCAGTAGGGATCCAAAACCTGAAGGGGCTGTGGGCAGCTGAAAATGCCCCTCAGCTCCTCTCCCAAGCTGCCGAGGCACCCCAGTAGGGACCCAAAACCTGAAGGGGCTGTGGGCAGCCTGAAAATGGCCCTCAGCCCCTCACCCAGGCTGGCCATACTCCAAAGGGGTGAGGGTCCACACTGGGGGGCTTGGCCAGTGTGCAAACAGCCCTCAGCCCCTCACCCAGGCTGGCCATACTCCAAAGGGGTGAGGGTTCCCACTGGGGGGCTTGGCCAGTGTGCAAACAGCCATCAGCCCCTCACCCAGGCTGACCAGACATGCCAGCAAGGTGGACAATCCCAGAGAGGTCCCAGACTGCGAGAGGGCACAGGCCGGGCTGAAGGACCTCCCGAGTGCACAAATTTTTGTGCACTGGGCCCCTAGTCTATAATAATAAAAGTATAATATGCTAATTAGACTGGACAGCTACATGACCTTCCAGACATCCTTCTGGATGACCTTCCGGATGAAGCCGGGGCTATGAGGGCCAAGGCAAGCCGCCGCGGCTGCAAGGTCGGAGCACCTTGCATGAATTTCATGCATCAGGCCTCTAGCTATTAATAACGAACTAGAATGTTTGCTAATGACTGATTTCTAGAATCGTATTGCATTCATTTCCCTTACGCAACTTACGCACAAGCACACCATTTCTCTCCACTAATCCTATCGGCGAATATTTTAGCACCCGATTGCCCTGTCATTAGTCTTGGACTGACTTGTTTGGTGCGCGCAACAGGAAATATTTCACTTTCAGAGAACGAGAAAAATAGGTTTATTAATTTGTGCTGTTATTTAGTGTCTGGTAAGTTAATGTTCAAGAAAAAATGTTAATTTTTATGAGAATGTTCTATTATTTTATGGTAACAATGACTCCTTTACTTCAGCCCTTTGTATTCAGCACGTCTCTATCGAAATAAACTTAGGTTTCTATGAAAATGGAAGCTTTTGTGTTTTTGCAGCCACAGACACTGCAACCTTGTTTACCTGGCTCACGTTAGTCTTTGAGTTTGACATGCTTGACGTACAGGAACCCTTAAACCATCTGTCTGCAATTCTCCCAATGACAGTTCATTGATGCTGTCTCTTTGTTCATTCAAAACAAGATCCTGACAGTTTTTGACCCAGAATCGGGTAACACAACACCTTGTATATCCTCACACACAAACTTTATTACAAAGCTATAGCAATCAAAACAGCATGGTTCTGGCATAAAAACAGACACACAGACCAATGGACCAGGACTAAGAGCCCAGAATAACCCACACATATACAGTCAGATAATGTTTGACAAGAGACCCTAGAACATGCAGTGGGCAAAGGACAGTCTCTCCAATGAATGGTGCTTAGAAAACTGGACAGTCACTGCAAAATAACTAAATTGGACCCCTATTTAACAGCACTCACAAACATTACCTGGAAATGGATGGAAGGCTTCGATGTAAGACCTGAAGCGGGAAAACTGCTAGAGGAAAGCATGTGGGAAAAGCTCCTTGATGTTGGTCTTAGAAACAAAAGCACAAGCAACAAAAGAGAAAATAAGTAAATGAGGTGACACCAAACTAAAAAGCTTCTGCACAACAAAAGCCAACTAAAGGAAAAGAACCAACAGGGGTGTGGGGAGAAAATATCTGTAAGCCATCTACCTGTGAAGGGGTTACTATCCAAAGTATATAAGGGACTCATACAGCTCAACAGGAAAAAAAGGAAAGAAAGAAAGAAAGAAAGAAAGAAAGAAAGAAAGAAAGAAAGAGAGAGAGAGAGAGAGAGAGAGAGAGAGAGAGAGAGAGAGAGAGAGAGAGAGAGAGAGAGAGAGAGGAGGGAGGGAGGGAGGGAGGAAGGAAGGAAGGAAGGAAGGAAGGAAGGAAGGAAGGAAGGAAGGAAGGAAGGAAGGGAGGAAGGACCCAATTAAAAATGGGCAAAGGGCCCTGGCTGAGTGGCTCTGTTGGTTGGAGTGTCTTCCTGTCCATGAAAAAAGGCAGTTGGATTCCTGGTCAGGGCACATACCTAGGTTGCAGGTTCAAACTCCAGTCTGGGTGTGCACAAGAGGCAACCGATCAATGTTTCTCTCTCTCTTCTGCCCTGCTCTGTTTCTTTCCCTCCCTCTCTCTCTAAAATCAATAAAAACATATCCTCAGGTGAGGGTTTTTCAAAAATGGGCAAAGGAATTGAATAGACATGTTTCCAAAGAAGGCGTACACATGGCCAACAGGTACCTAACAGTGTCAGCATCACTCATCGGGGAATGCAAATCAAAATCACAATGAAACATCGCCTCACACCTGTCAAATGGCTATTGGCAAACAGACAAGGGGCAAGTTGTGGCGTGCAACGTGGAGAGAGGGGAGTCTGGTCCATTGTTGTTTTTAATTAAATTTATTGGGGTGACACTGGTCGACATGAACATATAGGTTCCAGGCGAAGGTGCATTATTGATGGGAATGTAAACTGGTGCAGCTACTATGGAGAACAGTATAGAGATTCTCCCCAAAATTAAAATTACTGTGTTCAGCAACTGTATTTCTGGGTATTTATCTGAAGGAAATAAAATCACTATCTCACAGGTTTATCTGCACCCCCACGGTTACTGCAGCCAACACCTAGAAACAACCTTGGTGTCCTCGGATGGCTGCATGGGTACATTTATATACGATATATAGTATTCATCCATGAAAGGAAGGAATACCTGCTTTTTGTACAGCACGAATAGGCATTGTGCCAGGTGAAATAAGACAGAAAGACAAATGCTGTATGTTCTCATTTCCATGTGAAATCTGAAAATTTAAACTCACAGGAAGAGAGTAGAATGCTGGGTGTGAGGGGTTACAGGTGGGGAAATGGGGGGTGCGGCTAAAGGGTATAAACTTCCAGCTATGAGATGAGTAAATTGGGGCCCTGATGTGCTGCGTCATGACTTTAACAATACTGTATTATATTCTTGAAAGTTGTTAAGAGTAGGTCTTAGATGTCATTACCACACACATACAGACAAAACAGTAATTATGTCTGGGGATGGAGGTGCTGTTTAATGCCGTGGTGGTAATCATATCACTATATATATGTATCAAATCAGCATGTGTACACCTTAAACTTACATGTTACATGTCAATAATGTGTCAATAAAGCTGGGAGAACAAAGAAAATTAATATAATTCACTACACTACAAGAATGAAGCAGGAAAATCATTTCACAATCTCAAGAGACAGAAAAAATACGATAAAATTAAAAAACTTTCATGATTAAAAACAAACAAACAAACAAACACAAACTCTAAGCAAAGAAGAGAGAGGACTTTTCTTAATCTGATAAGAAAAAAAAACAACCTTCTGAAAACCCTGTCAGCAAACATGTTGCCTAATTGTGTAACACTGAGTGTGTTCCCTTTGAGATTAAAATGAGACCTTATGCTAGCAACCATGTCTAGTCTATTGTATTAGAAGCCTTGGTTGGTGGAATAATGCAACAAAAATAAATTAAAAGGTGTGAGGATTGGAAAGGAACAAAATCGAGTTGCAGAAAATGGTTTGGCCTCGTTCGGAAAGCTGAACTTAGGTTAAGGTGACCAGATTTAAAGCGGTACACTATTGACGGCGGGGGAGAGGGGAGTTCTTTTTTTCCCCCCTTTTTTTAAATTTTTATTATTACTTAAAATATTACAAAGAGTAATTGGGACTTTTTTTAAATCGCTGCAGGACGCGGGACAAACTGTTAAAAATTGGGACTATCCCGCCAAAAGCGGGACGTCTGGTCACCTTAACTTAGGTGCACTCTGTGGCCCGCACTTCCCTCCCAGATGCGCATCTAGAGCCACTCGTGCACAGGTGCACACGAGCGGGCACAGCAGCCTTGTTCACCGTCCCCCAAACTGGGGGGTCCCAACCCCCATGGAGAGCAGAAGGGATGAATAAACCGTGGCACGTTCACACAACAGATTACTGTTTGTCGGTGAAAACAAACGACCGTTAGCTACACACTATAACGCCGGTGAATCTCAACAACAGTAGTAAAATAGTGAGCAAAATAAATGTCACAAAAATACCTGTGATACGATTACATTTACATTCAGCTCAAAAAAGTTGAAAAAAACCTAAATAATATATTGCTTTAGGGATGCACACATGGGTGATAAAACTAGCAGAAAAATTATTATTAGGAAAGTCAAAATCGAGTTTACCTCCAGGGAAGTTGAGCAGGTGCACTGGGCGGCGTCTAAGGCATGAGATGGCTGTTGAAGGGCCGTTTTATCCTTTAGGCTGCACATATCTATATCTAACATATGTTTTATGTGATATATCTCACCACAAACTTTTTTTTCCAAAGCAATTCTTCTTAGGTCTAATGACCAGCTTACAGAGAACACGAAGGGTGGAGGAACATATTAAAAGGCAGCAGGAGCAATCTAAAGGGCAGCTTAGCTTGTTTGTTCAATGCCAAACTTCAAGGAGATACAGGAGGAGCCGGGAAATTATATGACGTAAGAGACATGATTAGCCTATTGCCATGCATGGGCCTTGTTTGGAGCTCATTCAAATGATATATTCTGGCAACTTCAGATGTGTACGCTGAGTGTCTGATGGTATCACGGTTGATTCTTGATTCTATGGGGTGTGGTGATGGTACGTTTCAAAAGGGGGCGGTCCTTGTCTTTTAGACTAGTTAATGACATATTTATGGGTAAAATTAAATCAGGTTAAGATTCGGTTCAAAATAATCCTGGGTGGGAGGGATGGTATAAAGAAGACGGGACTGTCCACAAGCTGAAATTACTGAAGCTAACGATGGTATACTGGGCTTCATGGAATTTTAATGTTTGAAATTTTGCATACTAAAAATTAAACTAAAATAAAAAACAGGCCAAAAAAACTTTTGCTAAACAAAGATCTGTTTTGGAAAAAAAAAAATCTAGGGTTCATTCCCTTCCCCCCTTGCCCAGAATAGCAGCTTTCCCCCCACAGGCCAATCTCAATCATTGCTTCTCAATCTTTAATGTGCATATGAACCCTGGGGATCCGGTAAAATGCAGGTTTGAATTCAGAAGATCTGGGGTGGAGCTGAGATCCTGCATTTTTTTTTCTTTTTCTTTTTTACTTAAAATATGTTTTATTGATTTTTTACAGAGAGGAAGGGAGAGGGATGGAGAGGTAGAAACATCGATCAGCTGCCTCCTGCACACTCCCTACTGGGGATGTGCTCACAACCACGGTACATGCCCTTGGCTGGAATCGAACCCAGGACCTTTCAGTCCGCAGGCCAATGCTCTATCCACTGAGCCAAACCGGTTAGGGCTGAGAGTCTGCATTTCTAACAAGCTCCCATGGGTCCTGGAGGACAGACTGCCTCCAAGAACACAGCTTTCCACCTCCTCGTCGCCTCTCTTCCACGGAGCCCACCTCTCCCAGGGTCCATCCCATGCAGACCCAGCTGCATTCCGCGGCTCCTCTTGACAGTCACACCCTCGTCAACTTCTCCAACAGCCTTGCCCTTTTCTCTCCCGTGGAGCTTGTCTAGAAAAATTTAACCCGAGGGCACTCTACCATTTCCCGTGCTTGAACCCAAGCATTTGAATGGTACCGGAGAAAGCTGCCCATGACGTGCTCTCTGTTGCCCTCTGCTCCTTCTTTCACTGCTTACTTGCTTCTACTGCTCCCAGAGGCCCACTGCATAGGGTCTCCTCTTCCCTCTACGGGTCTCTTTTTATCTCTGCTAATGGCCTTGCCCTAAACTTCATTGTGAAAATGAAAGTTGACAGGTAGGAAACTCTTTGTCCTTTCAACACCATATATACAAATTTTCACATAGCTGCTCCATCTTTTTTTTCTCTCATTCCCTCCTATAAAAAATAAAAATAAAATAGCAGGGCTGCTCAGTGGATTGAGCATTGACCCATGCACCAAAAAGTTACCAGTTCAATTCCCGGTCACGGCACACACTTGGGTTTCGGGCTCGATCCCCAGTGGAAGGTGTGCAAGAAGCAGCCAATTGATGTTTCGCTCTCATTGATGTTTCTATCTCTCTCTCCTCCCTTTTCCTTCCTCTCTAGCTAAAGAGTAAAAACACATTTTAAAAACTAAAGAATAAAAATATATCACAACCTGTTCATTCACACACACTTTGGACCCAATTCCCTTTCAACTGGACCACTCCAATAGTTACATCATCTAGAGACTCCTGATATGACTGGATTTTTTAAGCAAACATAAAATGAAGACAGTTCCCCGGGTCCTGACCAGTAGCTGGATACTGCCTGATGGGGATGCTCCCTTTTACAGTTCATTTACCTTTATTCATTCCTGAAACCACTCCAATGTGACTTCCATTCTCACCACTTCACCAAAACTGCGCTTGTCAACATCTTCAACTACCTTTAAGCTGCCAAGTCAAACAGACACTCTCCTGACTTCAATTATCTCAGTGTCTCAGCAACATTTGACCCAGTTGATGTAATGCTTGATGTTTTCTGCTCTTCTCCCCTGCCCGCCCGCCCCCCTCAAGTATTCTAATCCTCTCCTAGTCTTTCTCCCATAGCATTACCAATGGGGGCTTCTTTCACGTGTCCCTTTTCTTAAACTCGTATCAAATCCATCACCTTGAGAGGTTCTTTCTACCTCTCAAAGCATTTTTCTGATCTGTCCACTCCCACTTCATCTCCACTATAATTACATTAAACTAAATTGCCTCCTATTTCCCAAGCAAGCCATCTACTTCCTTCCCTCAGGGCCTTTGCACATGCTCTCGCCTTGTCTAGAACCCTTCCAGAACACATTCTGAGTTTCATATGGCCCCAGTTTTACTCTAGGGTAACAATCTCACAAGTTCTCCTGGACTCCCAGTCATTCCCAAATACCCTGTGAGGAGAGGAGCAGACATTTCTACACCACGTTCTGGATACACCCTCCTGGTCCACATTCAAAACTGACGCTCAAGCTCCTGCTTGTTCTAAGCAGAAGACAAAGTCTGATATATGACCAAGTCTAAGTTCATCTCCTATCACAGCAAAATTGGTACCAGGTTTCCTCTCGGCTTCCAGTTCCTCCCATAATGGAGGAAGACAGTATTCCCACGCTTATCAATTTGAATTCATGCAGGAGAATGGAAACAGACAGGCGCAATATCTCTCCATCCCTGGAGCCCCTACCTTGTCTAGGCCAATGGGACACTAGCAACTGTGGCATAAGCAGATGTTGGGAAAGTTCTTGTGCCTGGGGGCTCCTCCCCCTCTCTTGCTGCTTTTGGAACCCTGCTCCCTCCATATGGAGTCACATGGTCTGGTCCATTTCAATTGCTCCTGCCAATCAGCGGACACACAGTGAAGCCATCTGAGATCAACACCTGCAGCCAGCCTGTCTGTTGACTTGCTGCATGAGTGACCCAGGCAGGGGCAGCGGCTGTTCAGGCGATCCTTGCTGCCACTGCCGGCTCCCGGCATGATGCTGCTGTTTTGAGCCGCTGTTTTGGGGTGGTTTGTAATGCACCCCTTGAAGAAGTCTTTTCATATGGCAGATCCAATTGTGCTACTTCCCTACTTGGAATGTTTTGATCATTATCCCGGCCTGGGAAACACCGAGGTCACTTAGTGATGCCTGAAGTGACCTGGGGGCCTCGTCCCTACATGGCCGATCACACACTGCCTCGCCCATCAGCACTGCTGCTGCTTCTCAGGCGGCCCCCCCCTCCCCCCTCAAGGCCCTCACACAGACCATTCCCTCTGTCTGGAATGTTCTTCTTGGCTTTTCACCTTGTTGACCCCTGCTCTTCTCTCGGGTCCCAACATCAGCAAAGGGGACTCCTTTGACCAACTCTCCCCCTTCACCCTCCAAAAGAAGTGAGTCTCCAGCTGTCCAGTCTCGCGGTGCCCTGCCATTCTCCTTCCTGGCAGAGACCCCCGTTTGATAGAAGGTCTTGTGTGACGGCGTGTTTAACAGGTGCCTTCTCTGCTGGACTGTAAGCTCCAGGAGAACAGGATGTTTTATTCACAAGGCTGCCCCGAACTTTGCACGCTAAGGTGGATAGATCATTTTGGAGACGGGTGGTCATAGTGGTTAATTGTGCAGGCTCTGGGTTCAAATCCTAGGTCTGTCACACACTAGTTGAGTGGCCTAGCTAACTGCTTTGTGCCTCAGTTTCCCCATCTCTAAAATGGGGATAAAAATAGCACCCACTCATTGAGTTGTTGGGTGGATTGTACTCAGTAATTGTCCATTGTTTCTTACCAAGGATGTCAACATACAGGGAAAAGAGTGAACCAGAGCCGGGACACAGCCTGTACCTCCTCCTCTGGCTGTGGACAGAGCTATGATTCCCTTCACAGAATCTTCCCCATGGCTGGCTCCAGCCAGCGCTCCGCCTCACTCAGCAAAGGGGTGGCCTCCAACCCCAACCCAGCCGGAGAAGATGCCTGAGCCCTGGGCGAGCCCTGGGCCAATGAGCCCTGGATTTTGCCTCCTGCCTTAAGGCCTGACTTCTCCCATGGAGAGTCAGATGTTCGGTCCGAGAGCACTGCATTGCCTCCCGACTGTGGTAGCTGTCCTTTCTGTCACTTGATGATCCCTTTGCTGAGCTGGGGTCTGAAGCCAGCAAACATCCACCCAAGACACAGTCCCGGTGACCCCAAGAAACGCATCCATCGCCCTAACGCCCATGCGCAGGCACACCCCGCCGGGAGCTGGCCACCTACGTGGACGTGGTGAGAGAAACGTGCGTTTCCAATCACCGGCCCTCAGCAGCTGCGCGTCCAGGCTCTGGGTGAAACAGCACGCAGTCTGGGTGCTGGAAAAATAATCTTAAAAGATGACGGGGAGAGGAGTCCTAAGACAAGCAGTGGGGGTGAGAGAGACAGTAAGTGGGGTGAATAAAGAGAGAAATGAGAGGGGAGGAGAGGGAGACGGGAGAGGCAAGAGAGGCTGAGGAGAGAGACCCAGAGGAGCCAGACAGAGGGAGAGAGATGCAGGGGGGCGGCGGGGGGGGAGTAGAGAGGGAGCAGAGGGAGACCCTGCCTCCCAGCCTGGCTTGGCAGCTGCACTGCTCCCTTCCCAGAGGCTGCGGGCCCCGGGCTACAGCTCCCCAAGGCCCGGAGGCCCTTTCCTTCCAACGTGCCCAGCCAGGATGCCCTGCGCTTGCTAATGAGGCCGTCTAGGGCGGCTCACGGCGGGCTCGGAGTGCTGGGAACTTACCAGACGGGGAGTCAGTGAGCTGCGGAATGAAGGGTACAGCTTCGGGAGACCCCAGCCCAGGGGCCTGGCCTCCAGGTCCCCGGTGCTCACAGGTCAGTGGCTGGAGGATGACGGGTTTTCATTCAGTCAGGCTCCCTCCCACCCAAAGGCAGGCAGAGCCAGACCAAAAGGCAAAGGAGAGGAGGGGAACCTGCTTGTGTTTTTGTATTTAAATTGTTTTTTGAGCCCACGTAGCCCTGAGAGTCACATGCTGTCTCCAACATCACCGGAGCCATCACATGATACAGGTCCCCCATCATGTGATGAGACAAATCTGCCCAACTTCAGCCCCCCACCCCCACCTCCAGCTCCCAGACTGACAGATGAAGTGTTTCTGGAGGCCCCCCCCCCCCCATCATTGCAGGAGGGAGGGATGCAGATGGGAGCCCAGATCTGGGCGATCGTTAATATGCGTGCCCCTCCCAGCCACTGCGCCTTGGAGCCGCGCCAGCCCCGTCCGGATCCCAGCCTTTGTGAAGAACTCAAGTGTCGCAGGGCGTTTGCGCTCACACATCCCGCCTCCTTCCGAAACCAGCGAGGCCGCCTCCCCGGCCCAGGCTTCCCAGCCTCGCGGAGCAGGGGGAGCAGGGGGAGCAGGGGGAGCGGCTGGAGGGGCTGCGGGCCGAAGGGCACCGCTCCCCGCCCTCCGGTCCCTTCCCAGCTGCAGGCGAGGCAGGTGGGGCCGCCTCTCCCTCCAGGTTGTCTCCTCTTCACTCCGCGACGTGGCTCTGCTCTGCCTGCAGCATTCTCTCTCTCTCTCTCTCTCTCTCTCTCTCTCTCTCTCTCTCTCTCTCTCTCTCTCTCGTTTCTCCCAATGCAGTCATTTCTCGCTCATTCATTTACTAACCGTCTTTCACTGCACACGTGCCGTGCTGCGCGCGGAGGCAGGGAGGCAGGGCCTCGCTGCTGGGGAAACACGCACAAGGTGTGCAACCGGGAGGCGCACGCTGTGGGGAAAGAGGTCGCAGGTGCAAATCGGGTCACACACGCGCAGGCGGGCAGGCAAACACGGCAACCCCCCCTTTGTCTCTTCCCGGACTCCCTCCCTCCAGCCCTCCTTCCCCGTCCTGCCCACTGTGGGAATGGAACCCGTCGCTTCCAAGTGGGCCCATCTGTGTGCTTTTTCTCTGCTGCGCTTTTATTTTTATTTTTTCCCATTTAGGGGGAAAAAAATCAATACAATGTATACATCATTACCGAAAACTGTATACCATCATACAGAAAAAGGATTTTATTTTGGGGAAGCGATTCCTATTTTATGGCAAGTTTTACTTTCAGAAATAAGACCACAAAACAACACAATCGAATTCACTCTTAAAGGCTGCCATGCTGAGCAAGGAATGTTCTTATTCTCTGGAGAAGCTCCCTCTTTACACTGTCAGGTACCAGGGCTCTGCCTTTTGGTGTGATTTCAGCCACCAAGTCATCAACGGTGACGTGTTCTAGTCCTTTCTCTTTAATTACCTCTTTACCGTGTGCCTTCAGTTGATCCTCCCAGCCACATTCAACTAATGTAGCTCTCAGCAGCTCTTTGAGGTGCTCTCTTTCTCCGGTTTCTATCAACTTTTGTTTAATCGCGGCTCTCATCTGCGCATCTCTGTTCATCTTGCTGACCGCTATCACCGCAGGCAGGCGAGGGCCGTCCCTTCCCAGCGACGAAATGACCCTTGCGCTGACGACCGACCGTTACCTACCACACTCTTCAGCTGCCCGGACTTAGACCCTCAGTAGCGCGGGCTCCTAACACAGAAAGCTAGAACGCGCATTTCCCTTTGCTGCACTTTTAGAGTCCAGTGAAAGGTCTTCCTTTTGTCGATCTAGGCTTGAAACTAAGCTGTGGTTCTCAAACTAGTAAACAATGCGGGGACCACTGTCCCCAGAAGGAGGTGGTATGATTGTCGCTTTGCCATCTGGGGGTCTGTGTCAACCAAGGATTATGTCTGCGACACCTGGGCAGCAGTTTAAAGGCCTCTGTTCCGAACCAGACGTTGTGTTCTGTACGCCCTCCGCAGCGAGAGCAGAGAAGGTGCGTGTGGCGGACACAGCTCGCCTACTCCTGGGTCCCCTCCTAACTGCAGCAGCATCCTTGGAATTTGGCAGTTGGAAGAATGGCACCAGTGACGGTGTTGGGGTGGAAGTCTGGGGATAGTGGGTTGAGAATTGGAAATTGCTGTTCCAGACAATATGGGGACCAAGTCATCATGGAGACATTCTGAGTCTATAGCTGAGCTCTCTAAAAAAAGGAAGAAGAAACAGAAAACCAGAGAGCTAAGCACACGAATATCGTGTTAACCTTGGGGAAGTGGTGCTGGTTGGGGACCTGGCAGTCTTAAGATTGTAACATCAAAAAGGTATAGGAGACAAAGTCTTGTGTCTGGGGAGCTTAAACGGAAATTTCTACATCATCTTAGGGCCCTTAAAGTATATCCCCAGTGAAAATGTAGAACAACAACAAAAAAGTTTACCTGTACAATCCAAGGAAACATAGCAGCTTGTGTGATTTGACCTAAATTCTGGATCAAGAAAAAATAATGCCCCTAATAACTAATAACCAAGGCCTATCCTCATGTGACTTGGATATTTAAATATATACTACCTTTATAACTCAGATATACCAAAAATAAGAAATAACATATAAAGAGAAGAACCTTGGAGACAACAACATAAAATTGATCTAGAGGCAAGTTACCTAAATCCAGGCCTCACAGAATTCCCACAGATTAAGTTCCTGTTGCAGATGAGTTTACAACCAAAATTATCCAACATCAATTATATCATACTAGAGGCCCAGTGCGTGAAATTCATGCACTGGGGTTGGGGGGCTCCCCTCAGCCTGGCCTGTGCCCTCTCGCAGTTGGGGAACCCTCAGGGGATGTCCAACTGCTGGCTTAGGCCAGCTCCCAACAGACATCCTTAGCGCTGCCACAGAGGCAAAAAAGGCTCCACCACTGCCGCAGAGCTCGCAAACTGTGAGCCTGACTCAGAGCTTCTGGCTGAGCAGCAGTCCCCCTGTGGGAGTGCATTGACCACCAGGGGCAGCTCCTGCATTGAACATCTGTCCCCTGGTGGTCAGTGCACATCATAGTGACCAGTCGTTCCACTGTTCAGTCAATTTGCATATTAGCCTTTTATTATATAGGATGGTTAAAAGGATGTAGATCAACTGGAATGTAGTCGTCATTCTGTTAGACATTACTGATGGAATGTAGAATGGTCAGCCACTTTAGAAAACAGTGGCAATTTCCTAAAGTGTTAAACAGACTCTGCCATATGAGCAAGTATTTTATTCTTAGGTATTTACCCATGAAAAATGAAAGTATATATATATATATATATACTTGTACATGAATGTTTATAGCAGCTTTACTTGTAATAACCAAACACTGGATACAACCCAAATGTCCATCAATAGGCGAATGGATAAACAAAAAATACTACTTGGCAACAAAAGGAAAAATACATGTAACAGCATGATGAATCTTGAACTAATTATGTTGAGTGAAGTAAAAAAAGGTACCTCCTGTATGATTCTGTGTATCAAATTCAAATTAATTTATATTGTCAGAAAGCAGAACAGTGGTTTATTGGGGGTTGAAAATGTGAATATAAGAGAGGAGCTTACAAATGGCACAAGAAAATATTTAGGGGTGACAGGTACATTCATTATCTTGATTGTAGTGATGGTGGTTTTGCAGATGCACACGAATGTGAAAATTTATCAAATTTTGTAGTTTAAATAGGACCAGAGGCATAGATACATGGAACAGACAAATCTCAGAGAAGAAGGGGGTGGGGAGGCCTGGAAGAGATTAACCAAAGAACATGGTCCCTCTCCGGCTGGCTAGCCCTGATAGGCCCTGATCGGGACTGGGTGAGTCAGGCCAGACATGCTCTGGACAAATCTGTGCACTGGGCCGGTTTCAGCTTGATCCCCACAGACCAGACCAAGGGACCCCATCTGTGCATGAATGCATGCAGCAGGCCTCTAATTTGTATGAAAAGGAAGGATAATAAAAACGTGTGTGTTAACACATGTTAAAGAAACTTTGAAAGGATATACAGGCACCTAATGACACTGCTTACTTGGCGTCGGTTGGGTGTAGTTATTACTGGAATCTGTACAAAAAGTGCTAAAGGAAACATGTCCACCTATTCGTACACATTATTCATAAGCTAGAGGTGCGATGCACAAAATTCGTGCAAGGGGCTCAGCTCTCACAGCTGTGGCTTTGTCTGGAAGGTTGTCCAGAAGGATGTTCGGAAGGTCGTTCAGTTATCTGGTCTAATTAGTATATTATGCTTTCATTATTATAGATATGTACATTCATCACTTTTGAACCATGTAAATATATATTTTATTCATAAAATTAAAATAGAAACAGTAACAATTAAAATTTTGTAAAGAATCAGGATAATTACATATAAACATAGAAGAACTGGCAAGAAATATCATCAGGTTGTGGGATTAAAGTAGCTTTTTCTTTTTTTGTGCTTTTCTAGAATTTTCAACTTGCTTAAAACAAATGTGTTTGAAACCAGCAGAACAAAAATAGGTGTCACTTGAAGTAAAAACAGAAAGGAAGAGAAAGAGAAAGAAAGAAAGAAAGGTGAGAAGATAAGGACAAACACAAGGAAAAGATCAGAATACTTTTGGTTAAAAATAAAAGTGAAATAGCTCTCCCTCTGTATGGGTGAGCAAATGAAAAAAGAGTTGTAATTCCAATAGTGAACCGCAGTTATGTGCAGACTGAGTTGTTTTCTCCTTCTGAAGTAAATTAATTCCTCAGAAACCACAAAAACACTAGAATCTATATCTATTTCACGTTCGCAGTAAGATTGACCTGGATTCCGTAACTATGTAACTTGATCAAAATTGTCATAAAAAGTGAGCAGCAAAGGAGGACTCAGTGGACATGAAAAGTGTTGTCTTGGAATCACACCATTAAGGAGAAAGTGAATGGCAGGCTGTGTGTGGGGATTAAGGAGTCAGGGAATATAAAATACTAGGGGCCCGGTGCACGAAATTCATGCATGGGTGGGGGGGGGGAGGGTGGGGGTCCCTCAGCCCAGCCTGCCCCCTCTCACAGTCTGGAACCCCTCAGTGGATGTCCTATG
>PVJC01041560.1:0-15293 GCA_004026665.1 Murina feae
GAGCCATCAAAGAATGATCTAAAAACAAATGTGAGAAAGAGATATATTGAGATGTGAAGTGTGTGTGTGTATAACAAGGCAGTTTAGCTTTAATAATTTTTATTTTCTCACTGATGTCAATGCAAGGACCTCACCTTCAATGGAAAAACACTGCTGAGGAGGAAAGACCAAAGGTTGAGGAGAGAAGTGAAAGAAGGTTCTGCAGAGTTGGTCCATTATAAAAGAGGGACAGGGATACTTTCTTAGGGCTCAGAAGCAAAGGTGTGGCTACTGTTATGGGACTGAATTGCATTCCTACAAAAAAGACATGTTGAAGTCTTACCCCCAGGACCTCAAAAAGTGACTTTATGTGGAAGTAGAGTCACTGCAGGTGTAATTAGTTAAGATGAGGTCATACAGCAGTAGAGTGGGCTCCTAACACAATGTGAGTGACATCATTCTTAGAAGACGGCCACATGAAGACATGGGGACACAGAGGGAGAACACCATGTCATGACAGAGGCAGAAGGTGGAGTCATGCGGTGCAAGCCCAGGATACCAAAGAACTCCAGTGAACCTTCAGGAAGAGTTCCATGCAGAGTCTGAGGAGCATGGCCTTGGTGTCACCTTGATTTTGGACTTAGCCTCCAGGGCTGTGAGACAATCAATTTCTGGCATTTTAAGCCACCCAGTCTATGGTTCTTTGTTATGGAAGCCGTAGGAACTAATATACCTGCAGAGCATAAATCTGCAACAAGCCAAGGTCATTCCACACCAAGGCCAAAATGAGTATTTCCGAATTAAGGTGCGTCCCACCTATGAGCAATATGCTTTCTGACAAACTGTGGTAATACATATGCTCCCAAACTTACGATAGGGTTATGTCCCCATTAACCTGTTCTAAGTTGAAAGTATTATAAGCTAAAATGCAGTTAATATACCTGATCTACTGAATGAACATCATAGCTTAGCCTAGCCTACCTTAATGTGCTCAGGGCACTTAGATTAGCCTACAGTTGGGCAAAATCATCCAGCTGCCACTGTACAGCATTACAAGAAAGCACCATACCAGGTATCATTAGCCCAGGAAAGATCAATATTCAATATTCAAACTACAGTTTCTACTGAATTTTATCGCTTCTGCACGAAATTGCAATTTGGACTATCGTTCAGTCAGGGACCTCTGCATAGAATTAGTACATATAAGTCCTATTTTGAAGCATAATCTTTACTAAAGGTTTTCTTTCTGTCTTTCATAGACACAGATGGGACATGCATATGAGCACGCTAAACTGTACGTTTTCAAGAACCAAGAGGTGAAAAGACCACTCAATACCGTAGGGAAGAAGCATGTGGAGTAGACATGGGCAAGCCATGCCTTAGCTCTTTCATTACCTGGAAGTCCTTCTGAATTTTATTTCACCCACATTTGGCCCTTCATTATTTTTTTCTGGATTAGACTCCTCAGTATGGCTCTTGCTTCCCCTGTAAAAATCAAAGACTTCTCTCATTTAAAAAATGGCTAAATTTGTCTGCTTTTGCTAATGTTCATCTTTGTCCTACGTGCCAATGATTTCAGGAAATAGTAACACAATTACTTTCCTACTTTGTGGGGAAAAGTCAGCGTTAAGGTGATGAGTGCTAATAGAATAAGCCACTGGAGAAAAAAGCTTTTGGGTTAGGGATCCCTGGGTGAGTCTCTTCCAGAGGTGGATGTGCCAAGGCTATGAGAGCCCGAGGCCCATGGGGTCAGCACTGCCATCACTGCAGTGTGAGGCAAGGGTCAGACTCCTTCAGACCATCTCAACAGAAGGGGCTGGCTGGGGTACCCTGGAAGGGGAACTCAGCTGTAGCTGACATGGAAGGCATGTGGATTATTTGGTTAAGCAGAACAACCTTGAGCGCCCGCCAAGACACAACACAAGCGGTAACAACAAACACAAAGACTGTCCTTTGCTGCCAAGCTCTTCTCCCTTTAAAACATACCTCTCGCTTTTGTGAAAATTCACCTACATCCTACTAAAAGAGGATGTAGCTCTACTCTAAGCTGCAGTTGTGAAAAAAAAAATCCAGAGGTAATGAAAATTTTAAATTTCTTTACAAGAAACGTATCCAGTTTCCAAACTCTTCCCTCCCTCTTCCTCCCTTCCTCAGCCCCTCACATTAAAAAAGAAAAAAAAAAAAAAGAAAAAGGCATTTAGACTTTGGCTTTTCATGAAAGGCATACAGTAAAAGTATCTGTGTTCCAAAATTCCAAAGCAATTTCACAATCATAATGAAATGAGGGAGGAAATGGTTTTGTTGAGGTCTCAAAAACAGTCACCCCGTGTTGTTATGTGGAATATCTTTATAAATTGTAAAGGGATTTGCAAAAATCAGTTCATTCATTCAATGCACACTCCCTGAGCATCATTTGTGCACTAGGCCCCATGTGAGAAGCTAGGGACACAGAGATGAATAAGACACAGGCTGCCTAGAAGAGCCCACAACAGTTATTATTATTATTCATTATAATGTGGCCAGGCTTCCATGCCCTGTTCCTACCTCCAGCCCCAGGAACCTTGATTTTAATGCACAAAGAACCATATTGTGGGAAGAAAAAAAAGAAAGAAAGAAAATGACCACAGTAAATCCTGTAAAGGTGGCAGGTCTCTCCAGATATATAGCTATACCGTGAGCTTAGACCTCCTTTAAACTAAGGGCAGGGAAGAAGAGGACACAGCAAAATGCCTAAGTAAATGGCACCATGCCGAAGCACAACAATCAGCTGGAACTAAATTAGGGAAATGCAAAACTAATTGGGAAAAGAAAATTATATATAATATATGAATCAGTTAAAAAGAGAAATGGAACAAACCGGAACAGAGTCAAAAGCATCCTTCTCTCCGTATCCTTTTCAGAATTGCCCCAGATTGTCACCTGAAGAAAGACATTACCTGCAGCTCACTGGAGACTGTGAGGTTTCCCAGACAAAGGGATTCGGGTCTGGAATTGATAACCCAATTTCTACACAGTTTGGCTTGAACTCAGATGAGCCAACTCGAATCAAATACCAAAACTCAGGTTTTCTGATGTGATCTTATGCCTGCTTAGAATCGGTGGCTGAGGAGAAAAGTAGATACGCAATAAATCTAAAATCATTCAATTACCTTAAGTCAATTGGGAGGCTTATATTTACCGAGCATAAGGGTTTGACTTCCATATTACAAAGACATGCAAACGACTCCCATGTTGCAAAATCATTCTGGATAGTTTATTACTCTGTTCTCAGTTGTTCCAGGAACAAGGAGAAAGGCTTTCGAGTTTGATTAGGAAAATATTACATTTGTCAGTTGGCATCAACGGCTAATGTGCCAGCACAGCCTTGGAATTAACTGCTGTATGACCATCAGCTCACAGGAAGGGAAAATCCAGCCCCTCTTTGCAAACTGACTCATGTTGCAAAACCATCCGAGTTAATTTCCTTCAGTTAATTAAACCAGCTTCCTTACTAGCAGAGGAGGATGACCAAGTCTAGTCTACATTTGATGACTCAGAATGAGGAAGTTAGCTGGCCCCATTTCAGTTTTTAAACTTTAACCTTCAATCAGTGTCCTGTTGAATCTGTATGAACATTATTAGCCCTTCCCAGTAAAAGTTCTGTTTTCACTGTTGTTGGACCAAGGATTCTTTCAGAACTGTCTGTATGAAGTACCACTGAGGTCTGCTACCTGCTGAATCCCCACATTGCTCCATTGCAGAAAGCTGTGTGTGTGTGTGTGTGTGTGTGTGTGTGTGTGAGAGAGAGAGAGAGAGAGAGAGAGAGAGAGAGAGAGAGAGAGAGAGAGCGCCCCAAGGCAACCTAAGTCTGGTGCCCTTGGGAAGCTGGGGACTCTGAAGGTCCCTGTGACATGATACTTTGCATGGAGGATGGGGTCAATGTGGACATCTGCTAACTTCCTTATCTGAAGCAAAATGATGGTTGTGATAAGGGGTGGGTATGAGGGCAGAAATTCCTATGGAGTCCCTCAGGAATCCAGATCCAAACCAGGGTCAGGCTGATAGTTCTGTGGACCAAATCTACTGTTACCCAATAATTTAGGCTCTCTTCAAAGTTAGCAAAAAGCAATTTTTGTTATATGTCCATTATAAGTCAGGCAAATCCATAATCTTTTAATTCCCAAATCAACCCTGCAAGGTAATAAACATCACTTAGACAAATGAGGAACTGGGGGTTTGGGGAGATTAAATACATTGCCCAAGGTCACGCAGCTAGTGTGAGGGAGTTGAGATTTGAATTCCAAAGCCTGTGCTTTTCTGTTACAGGCTTCTCCACTTGTGCTTGGAATGTGTTCCTCATATCCAAACTATTCAGAAGCGAGCATGGCTCCGAAAGGAGACAGAAAAAGAGGAAAGAAAGACTCAGAACTGCTCCTTCCCTACAGTGGTTGCTGGCATAGAAGGAACTCCTATCTGAAAGTGGGTTTCCTAGAATGGCTACCGCGCTCTCAGATGCTCTCACTACCGTTCTGCAGCTGTCTCAGTTGCTCAGGTACAAATATAATCGGCCACTAACCCAGCCCCAGTCGGATCCTACAGAGGATGGTGTCAGCGATGGCATGCTGCCCACGTGAGCCACGGTCATGACTACTCATGATGATGACCACTTTCCAGGGACATCACTCCAAAGGCACCCGCAGGAGTACACATCTCCCAGGAAACAGAACCTGCTCACAAGTATTTGAAATGCTAGGCTCTAGGTAAACACATCTCAGCTCTTAAAAGTACAGAGGGCCACCAACTGTGGATCACTGACGGGATTGTGCACACTCACTCTGTGCCCTCATGGCCTTCACTCAAGTCTTCCTAATTCTTTATTACTATCTCTAAGTTTCACTTTCCTTGTAAGATAGGGCTAAGTTTGCCTAGTTCAGAAGATGATGTTAAGGACTAAACGAGTTAACATCAATAATTCATCCAACAATAATACCACTTGAAGACTTGTAACTGCTCTTTTCCATTAGTAATTCCATAGTAATCTGAGGAATTTTCAAGTGGGTGTATTTCACCCCCCCTGTACAATATCATTATAGAGATAATGCCAATACATAGTTTTAGATGACAGAACCATGGTTCCACGATTTGGATACTGCTGACTTTTTAAATGGGAGGTTTACATTAAAAAATGAATTTTTAGATCTCTGAGATCCCTAAAAAATTATATGCAGACTTTTGTGGGTAGGATATTCTCTCTTTCTCTCTCTCTCTCTCTCTCTCTCTCTCTCTCTCTCTCTCTCTCTCTCTCTTTCTCTCTCTCTCTCTCCAGGAAAGAAGGGTCTAAAGCTTTCATTTGATTCTCAGTGTGATTCATGATCCTTCAGAAGTTTAAGAACCACTCTCCTTCAGCTTACCAGTAACAAATGACTGTGTGGATTCTGTCTTATAAGCAGCTTTGATGTCACTGAAGTTCGAAAGTTCAAAGCCACATGCTCTTGCAATTCTAGGTTGCATAGATGAACGTATGTTCTCTAGATCCAGGAAGACATATGCATGTTCATACTGGCGTCACCTGGAAGGCTGGCTTGACGCTGGAGTCATCATCCCTTATCAGGTAGCAGCAAGGCAGAGGACATGACCATGGCAGAGGAGGCCCCAGAATCATATCATGTGAGTCAGGTGAAGGCGCTGAGGCCATTTCATGGGAGAAAGAGAAGAGCTGAGGAGTAGGAATGCCAAAACTTCTCTTTAAATGGTTGATGGTGCCTGATATAGGAAAAGGGTTCATCGATGCAGCTCCAGAATATGGGCCTACGATCAATGGTTGGATGTTATGGAGAGAACTACTTAAGGAGGGACTTCTAAAAATGATTAGATTCTTAATTTACAAAACATATAAAGAACACACACAACTTGACACCAGGAAGACAAATAATCCAATTAAAAATGGGCAGAGGACATGAATAGACACTTTTTCAAAGAGGACATATAGACGGTCTATAGACATATGAAAAAACGCTCAAGATCATGATGTCCTCTGCGTAGTGACCCAAGAGATGCAAGTCAAAATGACAATGAGGTATCACTTCACACCTGTCAGAATGGCTACCACCAATAAATCAACAAACGACAAGTGCTGGCAAGAATGTGGAGAGAAGGGAACCCTCATGAACTGCTGGTGGGAATGCAGACTGGTGCAGCCACTGTGGAAAACAGTATGGAGTTTCCTCAAAAAATTAAAAATGGAACTGCCTTTTGACCCAGTGATCCCACTTCTGGGAAAATATCCAAAGAATCCAGAAACACTAATCAGAAAGGATATATGCATATGTTCATAGCAGTGTTGTTTGTAATAGCTAAGACCTGGAAACAGCCCAAGTGCCCATCAGTAGATGAATGGATAAAAAAGTTGTGGTACATTTACACTATGGAATACTATGCAGCTGTAAAAAAGGAGCTCTTACCCTTTGCAACAGCATGAATGGACCTGAAGTGTATTATGCTAAGGGAAATAAGCCAGTCAGAGAAGGACAAATACCATGTGATCTCACTAATATGTGGAATCTAATAAATAAAATAAACTAATGAAAAAAATGAAACCAGAAGCATGGATACATGGAATAGACTGGCCAGTGCCAGAGGGGAGGGGAGCAGGGGTAACTGGATAAAGGTGGTGAAGGGATTAGCTAAGGAACATCTATAATAATAAAATTGTAATATGCTAATTAGACCAGACGGCCGAACAGTGGAACGACCATCCAGACAACATTCCAGATGAAGCCGAGACTGCAAGGGCTGAGCCCCTTGCATGGATTTCGTGCATCAGACCTCTAGTATATGCATATGCCACAGACACAGACAATAGTTTGGTGAAGGGGAGGCAGGAGGGAGTAAAAAGGGAACATGTGCAATAATGTCAATATTAAAATTCTTAATAAAAAATAAAAATGATCAGAGAGATTCAAAATAGAAAGGGCTGTATGTTGAGGCAATGAGCTTCCTGTCCCTTGAGTTTTCATGCCAAGGCTGCACATTCAAGTGTCAGGAATTTGTAAAGGGGATTCTTTACTGGGTGGAAAGTAGAGAAAATGACCTCTACAATTTCTTCCAATTCCATGGTCTGTCTAATTAAGCTTTGATATCTCTTACTAAAATTTATAGCCAAAGACCCTTGTAATAACTTGTGGCAAGTGATTTATAAAGGGAATAATCACACTCTTTAACTTTTTATTTTTATGTATTTTGTTTTCTTAAAATGGGGCATGGAATGCTGTGTCTGTGTTTTCAGCACACGCTCCTCCCATGACTTCCTTTTCTGAGTCTCCGCTGTTCCCACCAGGGTTCATCCACTCTCCTCTCCCTCCTCTCTCTCTCCTCTTTGTGCTCTCCTCCAATCTATTCTCCACCAACATCCAGAGCAAGAGTTTAAAACCATGAATCAGGGCATGTCTTTTTACCTAAAGTCCTATGGATTCCTATTTCTCTTAAAGTCAAACTCGTAACCCTGGCCTACAAGGCACCAGGTGACCTGGTGTCTCCATGCTCATTTCCTGCCCTCCGCCCATCTCCACGGCACTCTCGCCATGCTGGCCTCTCTCCTGCTCTCTTCCTCCTCTGCACCTGCACCTGCACCTGCACCTCTGTCCTCTGTGCAACCTGCTTCTCCAGCTCCTCCTCTCTCTCCAAGTTTCAGCTCAAGTATCAACTCAGTAAGTCTGTCCCTGGATACCCTGTCTCAGGTAGCCACTGCCTGCCCCCCATACCCTATCACATTACTGTTTTATTTTCTTCTTTCCACTTATAATGACTTATATCATTGTGCTTCTTATTTTAGGTTTGGAAGTGGCTTCTTCCCCCATTCGAGTGTAGGCTCCTTGACGATAAGGACCTGGTCTGTATGGTTCAGTAATGAGTCTGTGTCCAGTGTGTGGCACAGAGGCATGGCTGATGATCTGAAAACATTTCTGGAATGACAAGAATGAATGAACGAGTGATCTTAAGAACACCTCTCTTCAGGACAGATGGTCAGCTTGAGGTCGTGGGTGACCTTATTCTCTTAGACTGAGAGCATACTTGATGCCTAATCCTCTTCCAGAACAGGACTGTGCACACAGTAGGCCCTCAAGAGCATTTTGGATTGAATCTCACAAAGCTTACTAATGTAATTTAAAGATAAAGATTTGAGGAAATAATATTTTTCCCTGAAGAGCGAAAGACATTACTGATACCCCAAGTGTCCTTATGTGCATGGTGGGGTAAGAACCTGGAAAGGAAAAGAGCAGGTCCCTAAGTCTAGGAAAGTGTGTCTTTTTGCCTCTGAGGGCTCTCAGGAAAAAAAACAATATTCTGGCAGTGAGGAACAGGAGATGCTGGAATGGGTTACTGAGGAGGTGGCAGAAACTCCTTTTCTGGAAAGCTTTAAAAATAGAACGGCCATCTGGGATGATTTAGATATGGTCCTCACTGAAGAGGGGGGTGGGACAGGGAATGAAAGATCTCTCTAAGTCCCATCTCAGCCTTGACTTTCTGATATTTCTCTTTAAGTTTTATTCACTGCAAAAGCCTGAAAGGAGCGAGGAATTCACTTTTTCTTTGTAACTGAAAGTGGAGTCCCATTTGAGTTCCAGCTGTAATCCTGCTGGATCATTCATTCTCCGCTGCTCTCCCCAAGTAGGCCATTTGAAGACCATCATTTTTTTATTTTTTTGTTATGCAGAAAGTTTGGATGAAATTTCACTTCCATTCACTCTTTTCTAGAAAGAAGCTGGAAGAGTTGAGATGTTGAGAAATGACAGCCTGAGGAGCACACATCTGTGAGGGTCCTACTCATGCCACCGGGAAGGACGGAGGGACAGGGCAAGATCCCGTGGAGTGCAGCACATCCCACCACGGGGGCGGCTGCTGTTAAACGCTGAAGTTAGGCCCTAGAAGTCCAGTCTGCTGCTCCTGACTAATAAGTCTTCATTCTTTTGTTGGTTTTGTTTTTTAATGGGATCAAGCTTGAGAAAGTCAACATGTAACCCACAAAGGCATATTTTCCTTATATTGGTTATGAAATTATAGCAATTGAAGTCTTCCTAGCTTTGTTCTTATGACTCTTGCTTGATTTGTCAAAGCTGCATAGTCAAAAGAATAATAGGCTTTAATACACAGAAGCTTGGATTGTACTATTTTTACTATAGAGGCCACACTGTCAGAAGCCCTGTGAAGTGTGTTTCTCAGCAGGATTGGTGTGCCACGACTGTTTTTCTAACCTAAATAAACTTGGTTGTGATTATCAAATACATTTATTTGTGAGTGTTCATTACAAGCCCTGCTGTACATAGCAAGCTAATGGCTGCGATGACCCTTATTTATTTTTTATTCAGAAGGAACACAAGCAGCTTCCAATGAGGACATTAACTTCTTCGCCTTTCTGTAAGTGAATGGATAATCCACGTTTTTATGGAGCATGGTGTTTCAGAACACAGTGTGACCATAAAGCTCTTCGCAAACCATACTTGAAACCCGGCCTTGTCACTTTAGATGACATTCATCAAATACACCTGCCCCTTCACTGCTCACTGCTTCCAGGAGGCTGGCTGAACATCTAGAGGGTGACATCTCTGTGGACCTGTGTGTGTGTGTGTGTGTGTCCACTGATGCTAGAACCAGAACTTGAATGTCAGCTCTTCACAGAAAGAAAATGCCAAGGAAGAAATAAGAACTCCTGAAAACAAAACAGCAGAAATGGGATATTCTCAAAGAACTGGAACATGAATTACTGTACTTCTAGGGGCCTTCAATGACCCAGTCCATGCTGCTGTGTTTGGCACCTCCTGTTACATGACTATTTGCTAAAGCGGCCACCGCCCACCTTCCCCTGATGGATGAGAAGGACCCATGCCTGTCCAGGGACAGAGAGAGAGAGAGACATCTGGTCCTCCAGCCCAGCAGGGCTCAGGAGGGCAGGGAAGGCGTAACTGCTACAGAACACGGTTCCAACTTTTCCTCCCAGAAGGCCATGGTCAGTGCCGCAGTCCCCGCGGTGACTGCCCGGGTGAGAGCGGGGCTCAGGCTCAGGCCAGTGCTACAGTGGGAGGATTCACCCTGGGGCAAAGCTTGGACTGGTCTGGGCTCACCCTGATCAGATGTGAAAAGACGGAGGCCTGCACACCACCTTCTATCAGCTTTACTGGTCTACCTTCCCTTTGCTCCACTCACTCACACAGACGGGGCAGGTGGGACCTGCCAAGGATGCAGTCCTCCCAAATCCACTGGCTGCTTCCCATGTCCTTTTTTCTCTTTGCTCCTTATCTGTGCCCCCTCTTCTCTCCATCTTGTGTTACACCAGTTGATCCCAGGGACCCCCCAGGAGCCCGGGGCAAGCTCAGCGGGCAAGCGACACATTCTCCAGGCAGCCTGGATCTGAACCTGGAGCTCGTCCCTCTACCACCCTTCACACTGCCCCCTCACAGCCCGGCTCCAGGAGGGCTCATACTGAACACCCACAATTTCCCTTTCCTGGCGGCCAGTCTACTCTCCACCCTCTCGGTGGCTTGCTGGCACGCTGGAGAGCTGGGCACTTGGTTATTTACAAACTAGTTTTCAGTCTCACTTCACCCTACAGTGCTGCTCCTCTGGGGTTTTCTCACTGCCTCCCCTCGCAAACTCCACACCGCCACTCGCCCAGTGCAAAACAGGCGTCTGCAGCTAGCTGGGGCTTGCAAAAAAGTGTGTGTGCATGTGTGTGTGTGTGTGGGGGGGGGGCTGCTTTCCCAGAGCCCTTCCTCTGGCATGGCACATGTTATCGCCGATCTGCGGGGAGATCGCAATTCTAACATAATGAGATATTAATGAGCTTTGCACATGTCCCCAACCACAACATCTCTCCCTCCCTCCTGCATTCCCTTTTCCGCAAGTCTAAGGAGAATCTGCTCCTTCGTGGACCCCGGTTCCTCGCCTGCCCTCTCCTCTCCAGCACCCAGCTCTGTCCTGCTCACCTCAAGCTGCCAGCGCTACAGAGCACCCAGCGGCTGGCACCGCCTGGTTTCCGGGCCTAATGGATGCTTGTTTAAACACTGGAGCTGTTTGCATTGCTGCGGCTCACTGCATGTTAAACACAGGCCTCTGAAACCCTATGCCAATCCAATAAAGGTATCAGCAGTTCAGTGTGGGGAGGCAATTACTATGTGGTCCCAAGTGTGCCTTCTAAGCTCTAGGAAGGGAAATTTGATCGAACAACTAAAAGGAAAATCTGATTCGGCTCAGCGTCACGTGGAAGACACAAGGCTTAGCTGCAGCTGGGTCTGCGGAGGGCAGAGGGAAATCAATGACGGCAGGGAGAGCGACTGCACAGCGTTAAGAGGGCCTTAAGCCAGCCTGTTAGGAACAGGCTCCCGCCTCTGCCCAGAATCGCTGCTGTCCTCCCACTCGCCCCCTTTCCTTTCCATCTTTTCTTTTTTCACTCCAAGGGGTGTACTTATTTATTCTTTTATGACAAACTGCCACCCTTATTAACACCTTCCACCTCTCACTCACCTTTAATTCCTTAAGCACTCAAAAAAAAAAAAAAAAAAAAAGGCTTTTCTTGTGAAAAATCATTACCATATCAAAGGTGACAGAAAGAGAGCAAAATGAGGCAGGATAACAACCTGGCAGCAAGCAGGAGGGCCTGCCTGCTTCCTGCGGAGGGAACGGTGGGCCCCTAACCTCAGGCCCATGGGACCGGTCAATAATGCAATGGGTTGCTTTTCTGCCTTAGCTAAGGCTGGAAAACCAGGGGAATTAAACACAAGGTCAAGTTTATTTCTCAGCTAAGAAGCAAATGTTTTAGGAAAGTGAATCCTTTCCTCTCTTTTTAAGTTCTGGACATGAAGCGGCGCGGGGCTTGGGTTTCTGTTACTCTCTGGTTTTCATTCAGAAATCTGCCCCACAACAGTCCTTCCCCGAGGAAGAGTGAGAACGCAGCAATGCATGCGTCTCTGGCAGCTCTGAGAAATGCTACACCCAGTGCTCAAGGGGCGCCGTCCATGCACCAGGAATTCCTCGAGGTTCCTGGCAGCAGGAATCCAGCTGAGATGGAGCCTGAGACTTGCTGGGTGTCAGGCTAAAGCTGTCCCTCAAAGGCTGTGTGGCCAGTGTGCTAAGGGGGTCTGAGCCTCGTGTGACCCTCTGCACCCCACAGCTGAGAGATGGAGTGAGAGCTCTGTCCACGACAGGGTTTCGGGCCATGAGCGGACTGAGAAGTACTCGGTCTGTATCTAGTCCAGCACATACTGAGTCCCGGGAACAACAGAGGACCTGGCCTGGTAGCCTAGACTTGCCTCCTTGTTACCCATTACACCTGTCTGGAGAAGTCGGGCTCCCACTGCCCCAGGTATCAGGTGGCGGGGCCACCAGGCAAGTCGCATGGCTGCAGGGCCCTGTCCTACAGCGAGCCCACACTCCAGCACCGCACTTTGTCACTAACTGGGGACAGTCGTGGCGACTGAGAGGGCAGTAATCTTCGATGCCCATAGCTGTTGGTGTCCGATAAAATATTACTGATTTTACATAAACCACGAATAGTATACTTGGCTCTCGCGTTCCCCTTGGTTTTCTCATGTAACATTCATGGGATGGCCTCATTATCTCAGGCCTGGAAATGTGTGTGTGTGTGTGCATGATGGTAAAAGCCCTTCTGAAAAGCATAATCAATGTGTTGCTGTCCTGCACGTGGAGGAATGAAGTGTTCCATTTAAGTTTTATCTATATATACATGTCATGTGTGTGTGTGTGTGTGTGTGTGTGTGTTCCAAAACAATTTTTAAAGATTTTAAACCTTCGTGATGAAAAGCTTTCCTAAAATATTTGGTTGCTTTCCTAGATTATTAGAGGGTAGCTAATTTTTTTTTTTTGTAACTCATGGAGTCATAAGCTACTGGTTATTTGTTATAAGCTATTGTTTAGCTTCTTTGTCCAGAAAAAAAAGGCTAGTTATTGGATTACCACCTCCCTTTATTAGGAAAGAAGAGAACCTTGCAAAAGATGACAGACCAATACGTTTTTGAGACTCATTTGTGACCCTGCCCTGAGATGGCGCAGGGCTCAGTGTCCAGGGTCTAGCACCTGGAGGAGGGCCATATCTGTTTTTCCACCCAGCACACACTCTCTCCCATCTCCACTCAGCAGAAACAGCACATCTGAATTTTTTTCTTAGTGTTTAAAATATCACCATGAACTAAAAAAAGTAATACTGACCCCAAACTTCTTCAACCTATTCTTTCTTCTCTCCCCAGACACAGAAACTCACGAAATCCCTGTGGACCCATGATGTCATTCTCATCCAGAAATGGCAGCTGAACTGAAAAAAAAATTACAGAAACTAAATTCTACCCCAAAGATGGAGACATGTGGTGATTAATATTTTCTTAATAGCAGTTCCAAGATGACGGCAGTAGAGGCGATCCCATAGGGTATTCTTCTTCTTTTGATTGGAACAAGAGGCTGTTTTAACTTAAAATGCGGGGGGGGGGGGGGCAAAAGTAAGTTTACCGTTGTGAGCACGTGAAATATAGTGTTTAGCCTTGTATGACTACTTATTCATTATTGTATTACTTTCCATACGAAAAACTGTGGACCTACTTTTGCCCCATCCTGTGGACAAAGAGCCATCTCAGAAATCTTTCCCTTTCATTCAATTTACATAAAAATGTTGTCTCTTTTTGTTTCCATTTGTAACACAAGACATTTTCTCTCCATGTAGATACCGTGCATTCTGTAATCCTGAATCAAGAACTGCACTCCTTCTCACCACCGTGAAATAAAGTCATCCCCGAGCGTAACGCTGCTAGGTGATGGCTAAACACATGGAAGTCGGGTGTCCTGAAGTGCATGTCCCTCACCTCGCCGGCTTCACTCGCAGCGCCCTCTCAAAGAGGTGTGGCTTGCCACTCTGTAACCTACACGGAGGCAGATGTAAAAACCTTTCTTCCCCTAGGGAAACGAGCGCCTAATTCGTCTCGTTTCAGTACCCATTTAGATCACTACCCCTGATGACCCAAAAGGGCTGAAATCCTTTATGAAGAGTAAAACCTGAGCTTCTCCCACCTGAGCTACTGATGGGAAACCTCAGATGAACAACTGGAAGAGCTCTGGCTCCGTGGCCTTTCAGTGCCCAGTAACGCAGAGGCCGAATCTGTGAAACATGATTTCAGCTTCTGTTACAGCAAAAAGTGATTTGGAGATTAGGGTAAAAGCATGAGATGAATTTAACGCAGAACATTTAGAGGTCCCTCTTCCACTGGGCATCCCAGAAACGACCTCAACCTGCATTGTGCAAAGGGGGTTGGAGAGAGGATGGATCTTTTTTTTGGGTCTCTGCAATGGAGTGGTTGATCCTATGGATGAAGTGGCCAAGAAGAAAGGCATCATCCCCAAACCAACAGTATAAACATAAATAGGGAAGAAGCCAGGTAACTGCCACCTTCATGCAGAAAGGGACCATTGACGGCCCTTGGAAAGGGTACATATCTAGTTAAGAACACATTGACGGAACATTTATTATATTCTCTCTATTTATCTGTATGCTTGAGCATTTCAAAAATAAAGTGTTAGTACAAAGAGGCTGCCTCCAGCCCTGCTCAAAGCACTTCCCAGGGCAATAGGAAGGCCAAGGAAAAGGAAAAAACCCCCACTGCTGCCTGCATCATATTCTCCGAAGAGATTCCAGATAAAGCCCTGGTCAGCTTGAAAACTAAATTATCCTCACAGAGAAGGCGCATGTTATGTCTTTTCTGACCCAAAGGAAAGAGCTTTTTGCCCAGGATGTTAGTTTGACCTACACGTCTAGAAATACATGGAATTGAGAGCTGTAAGGCATGGAAAGGAATGTCGAGTAGCAAGAATACAAAGGATGGTTGGCTGCCTGACCTGCTTTAAAGCCAGTTTGGATCCTCTTTGGTTAAAGAGATGGTTGCAATATCTAAACTAATAAAAGCAAAATATTAAAATTAACCGTTTCTCCGAGACAGGGTAAGCCACGCCCACCAGCCAATCAGAGCGGCTGTATGCAAATTAGCCCAGCCAACATGGCGGCCGCCACTCCCGGACCTGAGTAAACAGCCCTTTCCATTGCGGCAGGAGGGAAAGTGAAGCTGAGCCCTTCAGCTCAGCTCCAATTACACTGCCTCTAGCGAAACACAACTTTTTGAAACATTGTAACAATCACAGAATCCTCCGGAGCTGAAGGAAAGAGCAGTAACAATTGTTTCATTATAGACGCTGCGAGGTGAAGCAGACGAGGCTTCGTTAGTAGTTAGAAGGCCGCCTTAAAGGAACAGTGTATCAATTACCCCAGGCCTTCAAGGAACAGTATC
>PVJC01041561.1:0-15298 GCA_004026665.1 Murina feae
AAGTGGAACCAGAGGCTTCACAGACAAAAAAAGGGGGGGGGGGGGCTAAAAGAGTTTATTACTACCAAGCCAGCAATGTAAGAAATGCTACCGGGACTGCTGTAAAAAGAAGAAACAGAAACATTAATAACAAAAATGACCACAAACAAGTATTTTTCAATAATAAATTAAATGTAAATGGATTAAACACTCCAGTCAAAAGGCATAGGGTAGCTGAATGGATAAGAAAACGTGATTCATATATTTGCTGTCTGCAAGAGGCCCACCTCAGAATAAAGGATTCACACAGACTGAAAGTGAAGGGATGGAAAAAAATGTTCAGGCAAATGGAAATGAAAAAAAAGCTAGGGTTGTGATACTTATATATGACAAAATAGACCTCAAAGCAGCCTCTTTAATAAATGGTGCTGGGACATTTGGTCAAACGCATGCAAAAAAAATGAAAATAGACCACCAACTTACAACATACTCTAAAATAAACTCAAAATGGATAAAGGACTTAAACGTAAGACAGGAAACCATAAAAATTTTAGAGGAATCCACAGGTAGTAAAATCTCAGATATATGCTGAAAGAATTTCTTCACTGATGCAGCTCCTAGGGCAATGGAAACTAAAGGGAAAATAAACAAATGGGACTATATCAAAATAAAAGGCTTCTGCATAGCAAAAGAAACCATCAACAAAACAACAAGAAAATTCACAACATTTACAGGGAAATCATACAACTTAACAAAAGGAAGATAAACAACCCAATCAAATAATGGGCAATGGACCTAAATAGACACTTTTTGAAAGAGGACATAAATAAGGCTGAGACACATGTGAAAACATGCTCAAAGTCACTAATCATCTGAGACCTGCAAATCAAAATGACAATGAGGTACCATCCCAAACCTGTCAGAATGGCTATCATCAACAAATCAACAAATGACAAATCCTGGCAAGAATGTGGAGAAAAATGAACTCTCCTGCACTGCTGGTGGGAATGCAAACTGGTGCAGCCACTGTGGAAAACAGTATGGAGTTTCCTCAAAAAACTAAAAATGGAAATTCCATTTGATCCAGTGATCCCACTTGTAGAAATATATCTCAAGAAACCAGAAACACCAATCAGAAAGGATATATGCACCCCTATGTTCATAGCAGCACAATTTATCATAGCTAAGATTTCAAATCAGCCTAAGTGCCCATCAGCAGATGAGTGGATTAAAAAACTGTGGTATATCTACACAATGGAATACTATGCTGCTGTAAAAAGGAGGGAACTCCTACCATTTGCAACTGCATGTATGGAGCTGGAGAGCATTATGCTAAGTGAAATAAATCAGTCAGAGAAAGATAAATATCACATGCTCTCACTCATTTGTGGATTATAATGAACAACATAAATCGATGAACAAAATCTGATGTAGAGACAGAGAAGCATTGATCAGATGCTCAAAACTCAGAGGGAAGGTAGAGGAGGGTGGGGGTGAGAGGGAGAGATCAATCAAAGGACTAGTATGCATACATATAAGCATAAGCGATGGATGTGGAAAACAGGGTTGAGGGTGAGGGCAGGAGTAGGGGGATGAAGGGGCATTGGTGAGATAAGGACATATTTGTAACATCTTAATCAATAAAGGGAAAAAAACCGACTAACCGACTAGACTTAATGTGTGAATTAGGCAATGTAGCAGGATACAAAATTAACAACAAGAAATCTATGCCTTTTTTATACACCAATAATAAACTCACAGAAAGAAAAACTAAAAAAAAATCTCATTTACTATTGGTCCAAAAAAAAAATTAAGATAACTGGGAATATACGTAAATAAGAAGGTAAAAGGTCTGTACTCTGCAAACTACAGGACACTGGAAAAAACAGATAGAGGGAGACATAAATAAATGGAAGAATATACCATATTCATGAATTGGTAGAATCAACATCATTAAAATGTCCATACTACCCAAAGCAATCTATAGATTCAATGCAATCCCCATTAAGATACCAACGGTATATTTCATAGACCTAGAACAAACTCTCCAAAAATTCATGTGGAATAAAAAAAAAAGACCCTAAATAGCTGCAGTAATCCTGACAAAGAAGAACAAATTTGGAGGGATCACAATACCAGATATCAAGCTATATTATAAAACAACTGTAGGTAGAGCACAGGAGGTTTATCTCGATGCAGTGGCTGATCCAATGCTGTGAGCACACTCAAGCAGTTCAGATCTTTCTGGCAAACCAGGAAGATGGCAATGCCCACCTGAGCCCCTCCTAGAGCCACGTACACAGTACCCCGACCTTTACGCTCATTGGCTCCCTAAGAAGACCTGGTGTTCCATGATTGGCCACCTCTGCTATATATACTGCTGTACTTCCTCAATAAAATTAGACCTGCATCACAGAACCTGGTCTCCGGAGTCGTGCATACAAGCATCCTAGGCTTAGGGGTTCTGTTGTCCTCACCCCTGGGAGAACCCCTGCTTCATCTGGCACCCTGAACAGGGACCTCCAGAACGTCGGACTGGGTGAATGACCCTCTTGTGACATGGACAATGTTCCCCCCACCGCACGCGCCCCTCAGTCGCGAGCTCTCTACGCCGTTTTGCAGAGTAGGCAAGTTAAGATATCAGAAAAAGAATTCCAGATGCTGTGGGAGTGCCTCTCACACTAATCCCTGGTTGTTAGAAGCCCCCATATGGGACCCAGGCCCTTGAGAGAAAGTACTCAAGCGTATAAGGTCTGCCGAGGTTCATGAAGGAAAAAAATTTCCCCTTTCTCTAACACCCACCATTTTGGCCATCTTCGCATGTCTCTCTGGAGTCCCCCCCGAACCATCTCTGCTGATACCCATGGCCCTTGCGGCCTCAGTGGAGGAGGGTCCCCTTCCCCTGTACTCCCCTCCAGAGCCTTCTGCGCCCCCTGATCCGTGGGACTTGTTCATTAAAGAACGTTCTGACACAGAAAAAAATGAAACCAAAAAGTCTACTGCCAAGCCCGCGCCTTTGGGGGAAAGGAAGATGGTTCCACCTCCAGGTTCTACAACCAATAACACCACAAGATACACCAACCTACCTAAAATACCAGTACTCAGGCTCAGTACAAGTTGGGGAGTTACGTGCAGTGATATACACACTTCTATACTGTCAGGACAATCCAGTTAATATCTTTTCCGATAGTGTTTATGCAGTCCACACTGCGAAAGCTATAGGCTTCTCTACCCTCAGAACTATGGAAACCCCCCTCAATAAGACCTTAACCCAACTTAAAGAAATCTTAGAAAACTGTAAGCTTCCCTGGTACATTCAACATCTTCGATCTCACACAGGGTTACCAGGTCCCTTAGCACTAGGTAATAAGGAAGTGGACCACTTAGTTCTCTCTATACAACCTATAGAGGAGGCTAAACTCTTCCATTCTAAATTTCATATGTCAGCCTCCTCCCTACACAAGCTTTTTCCACACCTCCCTTTAGCCCAATGTAAGCACCTAATACGAGCCTGCAAAACTTGCGGCCCCCTACTACCTTTAGGCCCTCTCCAACCATGTGGCGTTAATCCAAGAGGGCTTCAGCCGAATTCCACATGATGTCACACACATCCCAGCCTTCGGCAGGCTGAAATATGTCCATACCATTATAGACACATGCTCAGGAACCACTTTTGCCCAAGCACAAATGGGAGAGAGAACCAGGCAGAGTATAGCCACTTTCCAAGCTGTTTTCCTCTCATTAGGATTCCCGTGGGAAGTAAAGACTGACAACAGGCCATGTTATACAAGCTCCAATTTCATCGCTTTCTAAACTCACATAACATCAAACATACCCCTGGAACACCGTATAACCCACAAGAACAAGCCATCATTGAAAGATTACACAGAGAGCTTAAAATACAAATACAAAAAGAGAAAGGGGGGATAACGGAAGTAACCCACATACAATACTAACACAGGCTTTAACCACATTAAACTTTTTTAATTTTGATAATCATGGTCTCTCTTTATGCAAACATCCTAGCTCTTAGGGGCTCTGTCTTCCTCACCCCTGGGAGACCCCCTGCCTCAACAACTGTTCTCAAAACTGCCTGGTACTGGCACAAGAACAGATATATAGACCAAGGAAACCTAACAGAAAACCCATAAATTTTCCCAAGCCATTATGCTCAATTAATATTCGACAAAGGAGGCAAGAGCATAGAATGCAGTAAACATAGACTCTTCAATAAATGGCATTGGGAAAATTGGACAGATACATGCAAAAAAATTGAAAGTAGATCACCAACTTACACTGTTTACAAAAATAATCTCAAAATGAATAAAGGATTTAAACATAAGGCTTGAAACTGAATCCATAAGCAGCAAAATACCTGAAATATGTCATAGCAATATGCTTACCAATATAACTCCTAGGGCAATGTAAATTATGGAGAAAATAAACAAATGGGACTACATAAAAATAAAAATTCTTCTGCATAGCAAAAGCAATGATCAATAAAACAACAAAAGCCCACTGCATGGGAGAACACATTTACCAATGTTTTCTCTGTGAAGGGTTTAATTTACAAAATTTACAAGGAATGCATACAACTTAACAAAAGGAAGATAAACAATCCAATCAAAAAATGGCCAAAGGACCTAAATAGACACTTTTCGAAAGAAGACATACAGAAGTCCAAAGAGACATATGAAAACATGCTCAAAGTCACTAGTCATCCAGGAGATGCAAATCAAAACGACAATGAGGTACCATCTCACACCTGTCAGAATGGCTATCATCAACAAATCAACAAAGGACAAGTGCTGGCGAGAATGTGGAGAAAAAGGAAGCCTCTTGCACTGCTGGTGGGAATGCAACTGGTGCAACAACTATGGAAAACAGTATGGAGTTTCCTCAAAAAATTAAAAATGGAACTCCCATTAGACCCAGTAATCTCACTTCTAGGAATATAGCTCAAGAAAGCATAACCACCAATCAGAAGGGATATATGTATCTCTATGTTCATAGCAGCACAATTTACAATAGCTAAGATTTGGAAACAGCCAAAGTGCCCCTCAGCAGATGAGTGGATTAAAAAACTATGGTACAATAAAAGATGGTGTCTGGCAGGACAGAGGTGAGGTATAGGAAGTGAGTGAGTGAGGGAATGAAAGTAGAGTGTGTGGAAGCTCCATAAAGCTTCCATGGGGAGGGGGCGTTAACCCCCAGTGCAGGGCTAAGCCCTGGGCAGGTGTTCGCTACCCCTCCTTCCCTGGCCTCCCCACCACCATCCTGCTCCCATTCTCTGCCCAGGACGCCAGACCCAGCGAGGGTGGCCAAGGCCCATGAAGCCCAGCACTGCTGCTGCAAAGCAGGAACGCCTCCACCTCTGGACCTGACTGTCCACCCTTCCATTCAGGGACCCTCCAATAGCTTGCAGCAGGTGTCTCCTAGGCTGCAGCCAGCATCAGGCACTGAGCCCGGGGTTCTCTGTCTCCCCTGGACCGCAGGTGGGCGGTTTCTCGGTGTCCCCTGGGATGCAGTGTGGGTGGCTTCTCCATCCAGCTTTGGCCTGGGATCATGGGGCCCTGTGGCTTCTTCATCTCTGGGCCCAAGCTAGCCTCAGGCACTGGAGCCAGACTCCTCTGTCTCCCCTGACTTCTACATCTCCAACAGGCCTGGAGCAGCCAGAGCCGGGATGCTTGCCTCCGCCATCATTTTTGGGTTAATGTGTATATCACTCTGCATTGGCTGGTAGGCATGGTTGGTGGGCATGGCTTAGCATAGTGGAGTGAGGGCTAATTTGCATGTTTGTCTATTATTGTATAGGATCGGTATGGTACACAGGCAGCAAGACCATGTGTTCCCTCGAGGGTGGTTATACCTCTGAGGGATCTGGAAGAAAAGATTAATCTGACATTTTAAAAGTGTGTTAACTTAGATGCACAAGAACAGTGATCAGGGCAAAGATAAACCTTTTACTAAGGAAGTTAATAGGCCTGGGGTTTAGCTATCTAGCATAACCTGTACACTTAGAAATTTATAATCAAATCATCCTTTGAGGCTACTTTTAGCCACTGATTTTGTTAGAATTACTACATAGCCCCCCTTTAATTCATAAGGCATATGAAGAACAGGCAAGTATGAGCCATGCACTAGAAAAAAGATCATGTTACAGAAGCTGCATATGAGAGGAATCACATGTTGGAATTATTAGTGAAATACTTTAGAGTAGAGCTTCTGGTTCAAGATAGCCTCATTGGAAGACCCTGAACTCACTTTTTTCCCATGAGCACATAGAATTCAACAACAGACTAAGCAATTTCCCCTGAAAAAGAACTGAGGGCTGACTGGACAACAGAGAGAGAGAGAGAGAGAGAGAGAGAGAGAGAGAGAGAGAGAGAGAGAGAGAGAGAAAAGACAGACAGTATTGTGGGAAACTCACCCCCAAAGCACAGTCCTACAGACCTGCAATAGGGAGGAATTACTGAAAAACCTGTGCTCAGACTAGGCTGCCCTGGGGCACAGCAAAAACAAACAAACTGGTTTAAAGGCACCTGCAATATACAGAAAGGAAATCCATTCACTAACCCTAGAGCAGCGGTTCTCAACCTGTGGGTCGCGACCCCTTTGGCAGTCGAAAGACCCTTTCACAGGGGTTGTTTAAGACCATCCTGCATATCAGATATTTACATTATGATTTATAACAGTAGCAACATTACAGTTATGAAGTAGCAACAAAAATAATTTTATGGTTGGGTCACAACATGAGGAATTGTATTTAAAGGGCCAAAAGGTTGAGAATCACTGCCCTAGAGCATCTGCCAAATGAGAGAGGAGCTGTGATAATCCTCTCCAGAGTCATAAACACCAGAGAGTGCCATTTATTGTGCTCCTCTTTCATGTTGATCACATGGGAAAGAGCATAATCCAGGCATTCTATCCCACCAGATAAAGGCTGTCCCAGTGTGCCTCAAGAAACAGGCCCACAACAGATCATTGGCTTGCTCTGGGACTCCTCCTAGCCTACACCTTCTCTAGAAAGACTTTTCCATGGATGTCTCTCAGCCCACATCCACTCCAATTACAGCTGTAAGCCCTGATACAGCTTACTCACAGTCTTGTCATGGTCTGTTCAAGCTACAGCTTCTAGTCAGCCTGCCAAGGCAGGCCCAGCTTGGCTTGCCCCTTCCTGGAACCCCACATGGCTCATGCCTGCTCTAACTAAAGCTTGCATCACAATGAAACTTATCTCTCGGACTTATTGCAAACCAAGCCTTCTCAAGCTCCAGCTCCAGCTCCAGGCCTAATCATAGATTTCCTCTGGAATTAACCACAGCCTGAGCCTGCTATGACTACAGCTACAATTATTCTGCCAAGGTGGTCTTGACATGGCTTGCCCCTTGGACCAATGCTGCTCACACCTGCTTCAGATAAAGCTTCAGGCCCTAGAATGGGTTGATCCTGGGAATTCCCATGCCTTCAGTGAATTCCAACTTGATTGCCAAATCAGCCTTGGTGTGGTTTGTCCTTGAATTTTCCTTCTGTCTGTGCCTGTTAGAGCTACGTGTTCAGCCTGCCTAGAAAGATGGGCCCAGCATAGCTTGCTTCCAGTACTTACTGTGGTCCCTGTCCATTCTAGCTACAGTTCTGGGCCTCAAAACAGCTTACCACCAGGGACTCCTCATGGTCTGAGCCTGTTCTAATTAAAGCTACAGCCAGCTTGAAAAGGTGACTCCAGTAGTACTTGACTCAGGATAACCCAGTTTCTGAGCCAGCTCCAACTATAGCTCCAGACTACTCACCAATGAGGCCCCAGCAAAACTTGTCCCCATAGCCTGTACCTGTTCAAACTTTAGCTCAAACCAGCCTTCCAAGGTGGCCCTCATGTGGCTCACCCTCCAGTCCTTAATCATCCCAACCCCACTCTAACATTGGCTTTAGCCCTTCTGCCTAACAGACTTGCACACACAGTCTACAAAGAGAAAGCATCTACACAGACTTCTCCTGCAAATCAGTGGGAGATTGCTGTTTAGTCTATTACATAGAAACAAACACAGAGAGAAGGCCAAAATGAGATGGAAATATGTTTCCAATGCAGGAACAGAACAAAACACCATAAAAAGAGCTAAATTAAATAGCAACCATCAATCTACTAGACAGTTTTTTTTAAATGATATAAAGTTACTCAATAAATTCCAGAAAAATAGATGAACTCAATGAGCCATTCAGCAAAGAACAAGTGATAACTGATGAATACAATAACTGAAATGAAAACTATGCTAGAGTGAATCAAGATCAGATTAGATGATTCAGGAGAAAAAGTCACCTAGATGGAAGACAAGGTAGTAGAAATTGCCCAATTGGAACAGCAAAAAGAAAAAAAGAATTAAAAATGAGGATAATATAAGGAACCTCAGTGACAACATCAATCATAACTATACTTGAAACACAGTATCTCTGAAGTAGAAATGTAATTTCTACTTCAGCATTTCAATATTACATGAAGGATATTCTTAGAGAAGAAGAAGAAGAAGAAGAAGAAGAAGAAGAAGAAGAAGAAGAAGAAGAAGAAGAAGAAGAAGAAGAAGAAATAAAATATATGAACAATAAAATGTCAATAAATACGTATCTATCAACTTTTGAATCTAAAAATCAAAATAAACAAGAAATCTAATGGAAAAAATAAACTGATGAATAAAATAGAGTTAGAAGCATAGAAATAAGGAACAGACTGATGATCTTGTTACAGAGAACCGGAATAATCAAACAATGTAGGAGAGTTTGGAGTTACACTTTATTCACCATGGTGGGCTTAGAGAAAATGAATTCAAATTCTAAGCAAGCCTACAAGCAGAACTTCTCCTTTTTATTAAGGAGCTAGCCCTCTGTGCAGTTAGTGGTTATCTCGCTGCTAGCCTTGAAAACTATACAATTCTATCCAATTAAAAAATACACCTGGCATGGCATTGAGGGTATGGGCTTATTTAGTCTCTGGCCTACTAGGTTAGACAGCCAAGTTTATTGTCCTCATTATTCGAGCAGACTAAGGCAGGCTAGAAAGCAAAGTTATCTTTTAGAATAAGAGAAACAGCAGAGAATTCCAAATAGCAGTTTTTACAAAACAGGGGTTTGCCTTCTCATTCCCCGCCCCCCTTGTCCCACAAGCTTTTCAGCCTTGTGGTATAATAACCACAGGATGTTATGGTGAACAGGGGTGTCGAATCTCTCTGACTACTTCCTGCTGGAAAGGGACGGCGTCCAAAGGGTTAACATCCCGTTTCTTCCTCTTGGAGAGGTTGGTAGGGAATTCTTCTGGCTTGTAGGATCATCTGAAGTTTAAAGGCATCTAGACGGGATGAGATAAAGCGAGTTAACAGATTTAGAAGATATGGTCCTAGGGTTATGGCTATGAGTAGTGTTAACAGTGGCCCTGTCAGTGGAAGGAGCTATTTCTAGACTCCCCCACCCCCACCCCATGCAGTCCAGATCTTAGATAAATCCTGTCTTATTTTTGAAGCTCGATTAGCTAGTTTCTTGGCCCTATCCCTTACAATACTAGACTGGTTAGCATAAAAACAGTATTCTTCCTTAAGGAACAGGCACAGCCCCCCTTTCTCTGCTGTGAGAAGGTCTAGTCCTCTTCGATTGTGGAGAGTGACGGCTGCCAGTGAGTCAATCTGATCCTGTACTGTAACAATACTTTGAGCTATTTCCTCCAAACTGTCAGCAAGATCTTTGGATAGACTCTGATAGTAAGAGGGAAGTTGCCAATCCCCCTATTCTAGTGCTAACCCCTGCTGAAATGCCAAGTGTTTTAAGGAGAGGGATTAGCTGGACTGCGCTTTTGTATTGGATATGGTATGTTACCGGGACAGGTAAGGACTGATTGTTGGGGGCAACGTCTATCTCAGGAGCTAGGTAAACCAGAGTGCAGGTTCCAGTTCAGTTGGCAGGTAGACAGAGATAGGTATTGGTGCCACAGAGGAAGAAAATTCCCTGGGTCTCTATACAGAAGGTATTCTCAATGGTAAAGAGGTGTGTGGGCTTGCTATTCTCCTGTTCCTAGATAGAGAGAGTTCCTGCCAAGGTTGCCCCTGTTAGGGGCTGAAAGGGGAACCCCAAAGGGCTGCGTTTCTGGTCTAAGGATCAATTTCCTTCCCTCTGCCTTCACCATCTCTCTCTCCTCTGAGGTGTAAAGGGTTTGCAGTAACTGTAGCAGTCATAACTATTTACCCTCTGTTTAGGGAGGTAGAATGTAAATTATTTACTCTTCCTGGTTTTCTGGCCTGTATTATTTCCTTTAATTCCCTTGGAACATTTCTCTTCTCTTTCTTATCACATACACAATCTTTATAAATTTTATACTTTTAAATTAGCCTTTAAACCTTCTATGTCCTTTAAAAATGTATAACTATGCCTCAGACCTTTATACAGCAATTTCCTATTCTTAATATACTTTAAATGTACTTTTTAAAGAAAATATAACTAGACCTTCTGTGATATTGGAAGGGTTAATGAAAACAAAACGGGGCAGAGAGAACTTACTGTGCTTAGTAGCATCTTGTGGCCTTGTATAGTTCAGATAAGTAAAAATTAACAAAAACCTATCTCTCCCTGCCGACACCCACACACTACATACATATACAAAAACTCTTCTGTATTAACTATTTACTCTGTTCTTAGCTGTATAAGTTGGAATGGAGGTCCTCCATGTATTTTATAATGGAAGGATAGACTAGAATCAGACCATGCGTGCAGGGAGGTGGGGGCTGCTGTGTAGCTTGTAGATGAGAGGGGAAGACAGAGCCAGCACTCCCTTGCTAGGGCTGGATTGGTCTGATTTAAGAGGGAAAAGGTAAGGTTAAGTGTTTGGTCCAGTAAGGGCAGAAGAGCTCTCCTCCTGGGACTAGCCTTGGGTTCCGGTGGCACTCATAAAAAGACAAAATGAGAATTATTAGAAAGATAAAAACAATAATTATCCAGAAATACCAGAGCATTTTGCCTTTAAAAGAAGATAAGAAAGAAAGATTAATGTAGGAAAAATTTAGCAAGGCCTTTCTGAATTCCTTGGAGCAGGTTGATCAGCCAGGTCCATTGTTCTCCTGAGGGTGATCCACAGGGGGTGTTTCTGGTCAGAGGTCACCTTCTACTCAAGCTGGGCGTCACTTGGCTGGTGGGCTGCTTTCAACCGAGAGTGGTGAATCCAGTTGTTCAGTCCTGCAACCTTGAAAGCTGTGGGAGTGGTTAGTATGACTGGATAGGGTCCCTTCTAAATTGGCTTAAGGGGCTCTTTTTTCCATTCTTTTACCCAAACCTGGTCTCTAGGTTTATAAGGATGTACAGCTGTTCCTAGAGAGATGGGCAGTCAATCAGTAACCCACCTGTGGATCTCAAAAACAGTTTTTCCAAGTCCTTGTAGTTGCTTCTGGATTTCTAAGTTTCCTATTTCCCCCAAATTTCCCTTTGGCCGAATTAAGGGAGAGGGTCTACTATACATAATTTCAAACGGAGAGAAACCCACCCTGGCCCTCGGGGCATAGTGTACCCGCAGGAGTACAAGAGGCAAGATATCTGTCCAGGGTAAGTTTGTCTCCTGACATAGCTTAGCTATAGCCTGCTTTAGAGTCCGGTTCATGCACTCTACTTTCCCTGAATTCTGAGGCCTGTAAGCTGTATGTAGGTTCTATCTAATTCCTAAAGCCTTGGTTACCTGTTGTACTATTTCTGCTATAAAGGCTGGGCCATTATCAGACCCTATGGTCAGAGGCATTCCATACCGCGGAATTATATCCTTCAGCAATGCCTTAGTGACTTCTCTTGCCTTTTCTGTGCGAGTGGGATATGCCTTTACCCAGCCTGAAAAAGTATAAACAAAGACTAGTAGGTATTTATTTCCTCTGCTAGGCCCTACTTCTGTGAAGTCTACTTCTAAGTCCTCAAAGGGAGCTTGCCCACAGTGCTGGACTCCTATGGGTCCCACAGGACCCTGTTTGGCATTGTTCTGAGTACAAAGGAGGCAACGCTGAGAGACTGAGGCACACAAGGAGGGAAGACGGGCAATTAGGTAATATCTGCCTAACAAAGCTTCTAGAGCAGTCTTTCCTAAATGAATAAGTTCATGCTGCTGGAGGACTATCTTATGAGCTAACTGTTCTGGGACATAGACCCTATGATCTGGGAGTATCCACCAGCCTTCCTTTGTCCTCTTGGCCCCTTCTTGCTGAGCCCATTCCTCCTCCTGCAGAGTGTACTTTGGAGGTTCAGGTAATTCGGGGGCCAACATGATCCATACTGGTGCCGCTTGTCCTTTGGCAGCCTGCTTTGCTGCGGCATCAGCACGCTGGTTTCCTTCTGACACTGAGTCTTTCCCTTTCTGATGACCTTTGTAATGAATGACAGCTATTTCTTTAGGCTCCCAAACTGCTTCTAGTAACTTTAAAATCTTATTTTGATTTTTGATTCCTTTTCCTCCTGCTGTCAGGAGCCCCCTTTCCCTGTATATAGCCCCATGAATATGCAGGGTAGCAAAGGCATAACGTGAATCAGTGTAAACATTGGCACACTTATCCTTCCCAGACCAGCGGGAATTCTTTCTCTAATTCAGGTTCTAAAGGTGAGGCCTTTGACTGAGGGGTATAAAGTCTCCATTCTTCCTCCCGGGGCACTGCTAAGGACAGGATCATTGGAGAAGTCTCCTCACTTAGGTGAAGCTGTGCTGAGCCATTTGGAGCACAAGTGATTTCTGCCCCATTTCGGATAAAAGGTCTCTACCCATCAGAGGTACTGGACAGTCTGGCAAGTACAGGAATTCATGAATTACTCGGTGGCCACCAAGTTGGCACTGGCGAGGCTGGCAGAATGGCCTACGGGTCTGATCCCCCGTAGCTCCAGTAATGGTGACCTCCTTCCCTGAGAGAGGTGCTACTTTCTGTGTGACTACTGAGTGCTCCGCTCCTGTATCAACCATAAAGTCCACAGTCTGGCCCCCAATTTTCATTCTGACCATGGGCTCTTGGGGGCCCAGCTGAAAAGAGCCCGGTCTGTCCTAGTCAGAGTCAGCTGCTGCCAGCCCAATAAGGTCTGCTTCAGACGGTTCTGACTGGTAGCGACTGGGTGGAAAAGGGGACCCTATCTTCTTGCTTCGCCGTTTGGGACATTCATTTTTCCAGTGCCCTGTTTCCTTACAGTAGGCACACTGGTCCCATCTTAGATTTGCTCTTCCTTTCCCTCCTGATATGTCTTCTTGCTTCCCTTTTTGGGCTGTCTGGGGGCCTGAACCTCTGAAAGCCGCCGCTATCACAGTGACCCTTTTTTTTTGCATTCTCTTTTCTTCCTCCTTTTTTGCTGCCCTGTCTCAGTTGATGAAAACCTTGTTGGCTATCTCTAGCAGTTCACTAGCATTTTTTCCTGCAAACCCTTCCAGCTTCTGTAATTTTCTCCTGATATCAGGTTGGGCTTGGCCTACAAAAACAGCATTTACCATGGTTTGAGTGTCCGGGGCCTCAGGGTTAAAGGGAGTGTAGATCCGATATGCCTCACACAGTCTCTCATAGAAAGCTGCTGGGCTTTCATCAGGCTTCTGGGAAACCTCAGAGATTTTAGCCATATTGGTGGGCTTCTTGGCTCCGGCCTTGACCCCCTGGAGGAAAGCCAGCCGATATCCTTCTAATCTGGTCTTTCTGTCTTCCAAGTTTGGGGACCAATTAAGTTCCTCACCAGGGAGGGCCTCCCTTGCCCATCTGTCTGTGTCTAATGTCCCTGCTGGGGCCTGGGTCTGAAGCCACTTCTGAGCCTCTGTCATCACTCTCATGCGCTCCTCAGTGTTAAAGAATGCAAAAAGGAGCTGCTTGCAGTCCACCCAGGTGGGCTTCTGGGTCTGGAAGCTCATTTCTAGGAGATCTACCATGGCCTGAGGTTTTTCAGGATAAGCTGGGGTGTGTTGCTTCCAATTCAGAATGTCAGTTGTGGTAAAGGGCTGATAATAATAGACCGGTCTTCCTTCCTGTAAGGTCCCATCTTCACCAAGCACTTGGGCACCCCAAATCTCCCTGAGAGGCATCTGATGTACCAGCGTTGTTTGGGCCCTTGATCGGCTGAACGCAAGCGCCGCCCAACTGGCTCTGGAGAGCCTGGTGGAGGGGAGATGGAGGGAGGCGGTGTTTCCAGACTTTCCAGACCTTCCAGGCTAGTAGGGGGGGCACTTGGTGCTGCCTGTGGCTCATATGGAGGTGGTAACACTGGTGGAACTTCCTCAGAGAAGTCCAGAAGAATAGGAGGTTGAACTTCTTTCTGAGGGACCTGCTCCTGCCCTGCCTGCCTCTCCTTAGCCTGCTCCTGCCCTGCCTGCCTCTTCACTTCTGCTACTAAAACCTTGCTCTATCCCTTCTTGTACACACAGAACCGGACCCAAGGTGGCAAGGTTTGAGCAATTTCCAACCAGCTGTCTATGTAGGGAAACTGATCTGGGTGTCCCGGATCTCCTGTGACTACATTCCACACTGCCCTGACCAATCCTACATCTAAAGAGCCTTCCGAGGGCCAGCCAACCCCGAAGGCTGGCCATTCCACTTCATAGAATTTCCTTAGTGTTTCAGAATTCACTTTAATTCCATAATCTCCATCAAATCCCTTTTTTAAAATTTTTCAACATGCAATTGAGAACAGTGGGTTTACTCTGTCTTGACCCCATGATGATTGGTGGTGCGAGACAGACAAGGGAAGGGGTGACCTGTTTTCACAGATCCTCACTCAGATGCCCACCTGGCCGTGTCCCTTGGGAGCTGAGATTCGTCTTAGCTAAGGTGCAACCATATAAACCTCGAGCCTGGTCACCTCCACGTGGGGGTGAGTCACCGTTATGCCTTATAACGAATCGCGGAACCGCAGGTTGGGGCCCACTCGGACTCCATAAGAGAGGTTGTGGAGCCACACAAAGGAGAGGAGAGGGCAGGTCCCCTCCCTCCACACTCACGCACTTTCACCAGACATTCACTCAGAGTTTAACCAACAATCCACCCAATTCCTGATTTGCCTGAGGAAGCCCTATGGCTTCCAGGGAGGTGATCAGTCTCCCCTTCCACTCACTTGGAGTGGGCTGAACTGACGGGGCACCTACCTTACCGATTCTGTCGACAGGTCCAGAAGTGTCCGTCCACTCTCTCCAGATGCTAGCCGGGTCCTGGGCTGAGGTCCAAGAGTGTCCAGAGTCCCCCAGTTTAATTCTGCTAATTCAGCAGAGCGGCGCTTCCCAAAGGCATGTCCAATGCCCCAGGGCCCCAGACCCAGTCCCCCCACCAGAGGCTAAAAAGCCAAGCATGGGTTGGTTTTCCCG
>PVJC01041562.1:0-15289 GCA_004026665.1 Murina feae
TTTTTTATAAAATGTCACAAAGTAAAACTGTTGGTGTCAATTAAAATATTCTTAATTGCCCTAACCAGTTTGGCTCAGTGGATAGAGTGTCAGCCTGTGGACTGAAGGGTCCCAGGTTTGATTCTTGTCAAAGGCATGTACCTTGGTTGTGGGCACATACCCCAGTAGGGGGTGTGCAGGAAGCAGCTGATAGATGTTTGTAACTCTCTATCCTGCTCCCTTTCTCTCTGTAAAAAATCAATAAAATGTATATATTGTTTTTAAAAAAATGTTCTCAGCTTTTTTTTACGAAGATGGTGCCAAAAGCTAAGAAGGAAGCCCCTACCCCTCCCAAAGCCGAAGCCAAAGCAAAGGCTTTGAAGGCAAAGAAAGCAGTGTTGAAAGGCGTCCACAGCCACACAAAAAAGATCCACACGTCACCCACCTTCTGAGGGCCAAAGACACTGAGGCTCCGGAGGCAGCCCAAATATCTTCGGAAGAGCACACCCAGGAGAAACAAGCTTGACCACTATGCCATCATCCAATTCCCTCTGACTACCGAGTCAGCCATGAAGAAGATAGAAGACAATAATACACTAGTGTTCATTGTGGATGTCAAGGCCAACCAGCACCAGATCAAACAGGCTGTGAAGAAGCTCTATGACATTGATGTGGCCAAGGTCAACACCCTGATCAGGCCTGATGGTGAGAAGAAGGCATATGTTCGACTGGCTCCTGACTATGAAGCTTTGGATGTTGCCAACAAAATTGGAATCATCTAAACTGAGTCCAGCTGTCTAATTATAAATATAAAAAAATTTACACTGTAAAAAAAAAGTTCTCAATTTCTGAGGCAACTGCATGCTTCCTTGTTCAAAGTTAAAGGCTTTTCAAGAAAGATTAAAATAAGGATGCAGTCCCAGCCCGATGTTACTGTAATCCTTCTGAAAGATTAGCCAGTAACAGTTATTTTAACTCCTGATTGCTTGTATTACTGATAGGACTTTTCCAAATACTTCTTGGAATAAAACACAGGAAAAGGGGGCCATAATGCTTGTTATTCCTACAATTCATTTAGACAATCTGCTTTTCTTTCTTCAGATTTGATTCACACACATTTTCCTGATGTGTCAGAAAAGCTGGACACATCTCATGGCTCTGGCTTTACCTCTGAGTGAATTATTTTTGGGTCAATTTTCCCCATGTCTGCTCCTGGATTTTCATTTGAATCAAAAGCAAGCATTGAATTCACTTTTGATGTTGCCAACCAGAAGTTTCAAACCACCTCTTCTCTAATTCTTCTCTTTTTCCTCGCCCAATACACCTATTTTTAAAAAGATATATTTTTATTGATTTCAGAGAGAAAGGGAGGAGAGATAGAAACATCTATATATATAAAAGGCTAATATGCTAAGTGTCCGACAGTTCAACAAGGCCTCTAATCAATAATAAGAGAGAATCATTGATTGGCTGCTTCCCGCACACTCTCTACTGGGGATCGAGCCCACACCCCATGGCCCTTGATTGGAATCGAACTTGGGACCCTTCAGTCCGCAGACTGATGCTGTATCCACTGAGTCAAACCAGTGAAGGCCAAGTTAAGTTTTTAAAGTAAGCTGCTGAATTGAAAGGCTGTCTACCTAGGTATTAAGTGAAGTAGACAATAATGAAGGAAGAAACCAGTTGCTCAATTTGTTGGAGCAGTAAGTTAAGTAAGTAAGAATATTTTATCCTCACCACAGCCCTATTATTAAGGGTACCCTTGTTTTTTTCTTATACCACAATGAGGAAACTGAGGTGTACACAGGTTAAACAATCTTGCTTGGATCACACAGTTAGGCACCAGCAGCACAGAGACTTGACCTCAGGTCTGTGCCATTTTGAGAACTGTTTATCTCTTTCTCTCTCTCTTTTTATTATTATTGATTTTAGAAAGGGAGGGAGAGGTAGAGAGAGACAGAAACATCAATGATGAGAATCATTGATTGGCTGCCTTCTGCACACACCCCACTGGGGATCATGCCTGCAACCGGGCATGTGTTCTTGTCTGGAATCAACCTGGACACTTCAGTCTGCAGGCCAACGTTCTATCCACTGAGCAGAACCATCTAAGGCAGGACTGTTTATTTCTTTTTTAAAAAATTTTGTTTTATTGCTTAAAGTATTACAAAGAGTGTTAAATAAGTCTCCATTTTTCCCCCTTGATCTCCTCCCCTCAGGACTGTTTATCTCTTAACTACTTTATTACACCAACCCATCCAACTGTTTAGAAACATCTGCAATAGATAATACAAATAAATTTTTTATTGGAACAACTCAAAGCTCAGCTTATATGAATGTTGAGTCTGTAGTCTTGCCAGGTTTAGTACTTACAATGATGCCCAAATGCCTTTGTTGTGCCCAGAGAGACAAGTATTGGTTCCCAGGGGTGGGATGTGGGAATGGGGGGAGAGTAACCCCTGGAAAACCAATTTATATTTAAAAGAGCCCAAAGAGATTGATTTATAAAATGGAAGTTCAAATTATTTCTGTAAAGAGAAATATATACCTATAGAATTACAAATTTGAAAATTTGATTGTTTGTACAGAGTTTCCCTTTAGGTAGGTAGATTCTTTTAAGAGATCCATGAATATATTAGAAAGCTTCTATAATCAGAAGAAAAATGTTCCTGCTGAATTAAAAAAACAACAACTGAATAGCTGAGTGATTGTTATAGGCTGAATTGTATCTCCCGAAATCCACAGCATCTCAGAATGTGACCGTAGGTGAAGATAGGACCTTTAAAGAGGTAAAGTAAGGTCATAGGGGTGGGCACTAATCCAACAGGCCCGACGTCCTTATAAGAAGAGATTAGGACACAGATCTGTACTCGCACAGAAGAAAGACCACATGCGGCACAATGAGAAGGTGGCCTTGTGTCAGCCAAGAGAAGCCTCAGAAGAGATCAAATCTGTGTACACGGTTGGACTTCCAGCCTCCAGAAATGTGAGGAAATAAATTTCTGTTGTTTAAACCATTCAGTCTGTTATGACAGCTCTAGCAAGCTTGTACAATTAAAATATTTTATTGTAGAAGTATTTCCATTTCATTAATCAATATTGGTTATGAAAATTCAGTTTCTTCTCTAAATAGTACTGAGATATTTTGTATGACTTTTAATCTGTTTCCTAGATTCTGTACTTATCTGGCCTATGTATTTTCTTCACTAATAAATCCTATTATTTTTTTTACTAGAGGACTAGTGCACAAAAATTTGTGCACTCTGGAGGGGGGGTCCCTCAGCCCGGCCTGTGCCCTCTCACACTCTGGGACCACTTGGGGGATATCCACCTGCTGGCTTAGGCTTGCTCCCTCGGGGATCCAGCCTAAGCTGGCAGTCAGACATCCCTCTGGCAGCCTGGGACCCCTTGGGGGATGTCCACCTGCCAGTGGGGATCAGGCCTAAGCTGCAGTCGAATATCCTTAGTGCTGCTGAGGAGGTGGGAGAGGCTCCCACCACCACCACTGTGCTGGCAGCCATCAGCCTGACTTGTGGCTGAGCAGAGCTCCCCCTGCGGGAGCACACTGACCACCAGGGGCAGCTCCTGCATTGAGCATCTGCCCCCTGGTGGTCAGTGTGTGTCATAGTGACCAGTCATTCCCAGTGGTTCTGCTGTTAAGGTCAATTTGCATATTACCCTTTTATTATATAGGATTACTTTGATTAATCTGGTAAAATTCTAGATCAGCACTGAACAATTAAAATACAATGTGAGCCATTAAAGTTCACATTATTAAAGTTGCTAGTAGACACATTAAAAAATTAAAAGAAAAATAGGTGAGTTTAATTTTAATAATGTATGATATATATTAATATACTAGAGGCCTGGTGCATGAAAATTCATGCACTGAGGGGGGTGTCCCTCAGCCCAGCCTGCGCCCTCTCGCAGTCTGGGAAACCCCCCCACCCTGCACACACATTGCCCCTCTGCTGTTGCTGGTCTCCCCAGCCTCCCATTACCATCCCCCCCCTTCCTGCTGGCACATGCCAGCCACCCTGCCTCCCCCCACCAGTGGTTCAGCCATATGGTCAATTTGCATATTATGCTTTTATTATATAGGATACTGTCTTATATATAAATATTGTATATGATATATGCAAAGTAATATCATTTCAACATGTAGTCAATATAAAGTTATTAATGAGAAAAATTTTCATATTAAGTCTTCAAACCATAATGTTTATTTTATTTGTAGAGCAAATATTATTTTGGACCATTAACATTTCAAATGTTCTATAATTAATACAGCTGGTGGATGGGATGGCTTCAGACCTATTGTAGAGAATTTATTTATTTATTCACAGTATGGATTTTGAGACAGACCAGAGCTCATATCTGTCTTCTCCCTTTTACATGCTCTTGGGCAAGTGTTTAGCTACTGTGAGCTTAGTTCTACTTCTTTATCTATAAATTAGAAATGAATAATGCCTGTTTTTATGTTGGTGCATACATAAAAAGTAGAAACTCTTTGTATCTCTCTTTCTATAAATTTCTATCTATCTATCTATCTATCTATCTATCTATCTATCTATCTACCATCTATCTATGAAATTGAAGAATACTGGTATTGTGGGTATACCATAAATGCTAGCTGTTATTAGTATCCTCTTCCATGCTTTTAATTTAAAAAAATTTTTTTTATTGATTTTAGAGAGGAAAATAGAGGGAAAGAGAGATAGAAACATTAATGATAAGAGAGAATTTTTGATCGGATGCCTCTTGCATGCCTCCTACTGGAGATTGAACTGCAAGCCAGGCATATGCCCTTTCCAGGAATCAAACGGGACCTCTTGGTTCATAGGTCAATGCTCGACCACTGAGCCATGCTGGCAGTGCTAAATTTTTAAATTGAATTTATTGGGGTGACATTGATTCACAAAATTATATAGGTTTCAGGTGTACAATTCTATAATACACCATCTGTATATTGTATTGTGTGTTTAACCACCTCAAGTCAAATCTCCTTCCATTTCTATTTATTGCAGAGAATTTAAAAGACATCTTCCTCCATCAGTATTGTATTTGCACATCTTTTTAAGGCAGAATTTCTGCAGATGGCTGAGGTTACCTGTAGTATGTTGATTATTTGAAGTTTTAATTTAAAGCATGATATGCTTTTAACTGAGAGCATAACTTTATTATAAATACAGATTCTTGATTGACAAAAAGACAGTCACTAATAAAGTTTCAATCAGGTAATATTTTCTACCAGAATCATTCCATTTTCTTCAATAGATATTTATAAAATTTCTTGCTACATACAAGGCATGAAGAGGGAAATATGTGTCAGATATTCAAGTTGAATTATCTTAAATATTGAAAATCTCTAAAAGGACAAAATGCTTTCATTTACTGGTTTGTTACTATGTACTGACATATGTAATCTCATTTATCCTTTAACTAGAGGCCTGATGCACAAAATTTGTGCAAGAGTAGGCCTTCCTTCCCCTGGCTGCCGGCACTGGCTTCCCTCTGGCACCCAGGACCTGGGCTTCCCTCCAGCTGCCAGCAGGCACCTGGGACCTGAGCAGCCCCAGCTTTATCTGGAAGGTCGTCTGGAAGGATGTCTGGTCTAATTAGCATATTGTGCTTTTATTATTATAGGTAATCTTATGAGCTTTATACAAATGAGAAAATTGAAGCTTATAGATTTTAGGCAAATTTCTTAAGATTACATTGTTCAAAATTGGTATTGGTGAAATCTCTCATTCATATTTGTTTGATTTTAAAGGATTTGTACTATAGTTTATTCCAGAGCATGCTTTATATTTGTGAGGTTTCAAAGTAACATGAAGTGTGCATCAATTTTGCAGAAACCATTAAGCCTAGTTTTCAAGAGTATGGATTTTGGAGTAGGCTGGACTCAAGTTCCAGCTTTTCTACTTACTAGTATTTCCTTCTTTCTTTCTATTTTAAAAAATATATTTTATTGATTTTTCACAGAGAGGAAGGAAGGGAGAGGGATAGTTAGAAACATCGATGAGAGAGAAACATCAATCAGCTGCCTCCTGCACATTCCCTGCTGCCTCCTGCACATTCCCTACTGGGGATGTGCCCGCAACCAAGGTACATGCCCTTGACCGGAATTGAACCTGGGACTCTTGAGTCTGCAGGCTGACGCTCTACCCACTGAGCCAAATCAGTTAGGGCCTCTCTCTTTCTTTTCTTTTCCTTCCTTCCTTCCTTCCTTCCTTCCTTCCTTCCTTCCTTCCTTCCTTCCTTCCTTCCTTCCTTCCTTCCTCCTTTCTTCTTTCTTTCTTTCTTTCTTTCTTTCTTTCTTTCTTTCTTTCTTTCTTTCTTTCTTTCTTTCTTTCTTTCTTTCTTTCTCTTTCATTTTTAAAATTTTTTTACCTTACTGATATTCTAGAAGCATGTCTACTCATTTGGAAAATGGGCATTGTGGTGTGTCCTGTGTCTTAGGGTTGTATAAGGACTGAGTGAGCTAATTTAGGAACAGCACACCATGCAAGGCTTATACTAATGACTCACCATTGTGAGCTGCTTGTTCTTTATTATCATAAGCAGCCATGTGCCTGGTGTATTTGAACGCTTTCAATTTACAGGAATTTTTTTGACTTAATATAGCAGAATACATTTTTTATACATTAAATATGAGTAAGCAGAGAAGCCTGAAGTACTTTTCCATAATTAACTCCGCAAACCATATTCAAGAATGAGAACAGCTTTCAGAAGTAGATCTGACATTCACCAACAGCTACAGGAGAGGACAGCACTGATGTCTTTTCTACCTAGGAACTAACAGTTTTATCCTTCAGAGGGGTGACCTTGATTTCTCTCTGAAAGATACCTGAATTCTAGCCAATGCTGCTTTTGGATTTGACACACCACCTGACCCATTGAAAAGGAGATAGACGAATAAGGTTTTGCAAAGGTCACATCTAAGCCATTCAAAGTCAACCCCCCCCCCCCCCCCCGCCGTAGCCCATGGTTGTGCTATGGCTGAAGATTGCGTTAAGGCAATTGGAACAAAATATAAATGAACCAATGAACAGAACAAAAATAGAGAAAGAAAGAGGGAAAAAAAAGAGCTCCTGTCTAGGGTTCAAATGCTCCCACTCGTCAGTTAGTCTTAACCTTTTTGATAATTACATTATGTGCAGCAGCAAAGAAACAAAAGGGGATAAAGGTCTTAGGAGTTATATTGATAAACTATGTGTGGTGCTCAAAAATGGCATGGAATATCTTGTTCAAGCTGTAAAAATATATTAGCATGTCATGTTATCTTCATAAATTCTTCTCACACATAGGGTGGGTGGAGTTCCCAAATCCCAAGGCACATTACCAATTCGGCTGGTCACTGCAATTCATCAATTGTTTTGTCACATATTTGCAGGCTCACAGTTTGGACTGAGGTATTATGATTCTAGAGGGTTTGATAATAGGTGAATTATTAGCTGTTGGGGACAGATTTGTTTCTGAGCCTTTCTGTGGCCGTCTCTTATATAGGAAGGCAATCATGCTCATGGAATGTGCCCCCTTAGACTTAAAGAGATTTCAAATATAGCTTTGTAATTTTTTTCCTAGTAAAATTTCATTAGTGGTTAATTATGACTGGTAGAGCTTTCCGGAAGTTCACCAAGTGTGTTGAGAGTTCAAACATGTCAAATTTTAAACAGTCTCATGAAGGGACAACTATGTGTAATCTATGCTACCATGTATTCACACATTGTGTACAGTCCGTCTATGTGTTACTGCATGTTGAACTTGTGAGTTTAACCTTTTTGGAAAATAAAACCTTTTAGAATTTATTTTTTCTTAGGCTGAGCAATTTTATTCTTTGTTTTTTGAGTATTTATCTAATGTTGCATGATTTTGAGGGAGAAATAATTCATTCCAAGGAAACTTTAAATAGCATCAAACTTTGATAAGGATGCAAGAAGTTAAACACTTTTTGTGGGTGTTGAAAATCAGGCCAAATATACCCAAAGTGTACTTAATCCTAGTCATTCCTATCTAAGAACTTATCAAAGGAGCCAGATCATATCTATGGCAGATTAAGCATTATCCATTTCTCTTCTAAAGGTGCACATTTATGGAAACAGAGGGGAAATAAAGCACGAAATAATGTAATAAACTTCTCAATAAATTCTTCTCAAAATTTCAAGATTCTATTAGAGAAGGGTAACTTGACATTAAAATAGGTACTTTGGTCCACAAATTGTCATCAACTACAAAATTAACTTCCTATTTAAATATTATTAATTGCTTATATTTTATTTCAGTGAGGGTGGGAGGATATGTAAATAAGGAAAGGTGTTCAAATAGTTAATACAAAATATATGTTGTATTGAATAATTAATTGAACTCATTATTTAATTATTAAGCACATAAATAAAAATCAGATAAACACATGATTTACATTATGCTGAATTTGAAGTTTTTGCTAGGAGTGCAACTCTGTGAGGTCTGTGTGCTGTTTTCCTGGAGACTGAGTTTGCAATTCCCTAACTTGAAAATATAGGAGAAATGACAAAAATTTAAAAATGGAAAAATGGTCACCTTGGCAACAGAACTTACAAATGGAGTTCATGTACAGCAAACATTTTAGAAACTGGAGTAGATTTAAAATATTACTAAAAATTTTTATGTTTTTGCTGTGTTGGGATGGAAACATTTTTTGGGGTGAGGGACATTTCTGTCTCATCAAAGAATTATCTGGCTGAATTATGTGGGATGAGATTCAGAGCCTGAAAAAAATTGATTCTATGCTATGAAGGGCTCATAATTAAAATGGAGTATAAGTCATGGACACTATATATCCACTCAGAAATTATGTGAGTTGTTTCTGATAAGTTGCTGTGAGCCCTTTGTCAGCCCTAAATGCCAATTTAGAGAGCCTTAACCTAGGGCAGACTCAGTTCTAGATGTCCTAGCATAAAGTGCATTACGGAGGATATGAAAGAAGTCTAAGCCACAGACTCAATATTCTAGAAATTTATAGTCTATTTTAGGAAAGCAGCACCCACTCATAGGAGTAGAGAGAGGGAGAAGACCAACATGGTCTTGAGGTAGTAGGGAATGATTTCACTCAGATAGGAAATTATCGTGGAGGTTGATAATGTAGGCTTATGTTGGGAGCTAGATAGATGTGGAGGTTGAGATATATCTGGCATGAGGAGTTAGATAGCCCTTCTTTCTCTTATTTATTTGTTTAACTCAGTCACTCACTGAACACATGTTTATTGTGTATTTACCTTGGGCCAGGGGTCTCGCTAAAGTGCTGAGAACAAAGAACATAGTTACTGCCTTCATGAAGTTTAAGGTCTATAGGGCAGCAGACACTAAGCAAACGGTGGTAAGCTATAGTAAAGAGGGTTGGGGAATGCAGATCTGAAGAGGGAAGATTTAAGCTGAGATTCAAAGGGCATGCTTATCTATATATATAAAATCTTAATATGCAAATAGACCAAACAGCAGAACAATTGAACAACCAACCAAACGACCAAACAACCAAACAATCAAACAACCGAACACTGAACAACCGGTCGCTATGATGTGCACTAACCACCAGGGGGAGTGCAGAACATGGCAAGTGGACATCAGCAGCAGGTGGCAGAGTGCAGAACATGGCAAGCATCAGCCGCAGCGGGATGGTGGAACAGGTGAGTGGGGGTGCCAGACCAAGGCGGGGTGCCAGTTGCTGTCATCGGGGTGAGCCTATGGTGGTTACTGAAAATTCTTTGCCCCCGCATGCCACTGTCCCACCTGGTGCTTGCACCTGCTGCCAGTGCCAGCCCTGCTTGTACTTGCTGCCGGTGCCAGAGTTACTGTTTGCGCCTGGTGCCAGCCCCAATTACTTGGTACTGTCAGTGGGTGGGAGTGGCAGCTGCCAGCCCCGATCACCCCTCAGGGCTTCTCCATCTCCCTCTGCTCCTGAGGGACATTGAGGCCAGTAGCTGCCTCTTGCACCCACTGCCAGCGCACCCACTGCCAGGCCCTGTTCACACCCACAGCCAGTGTACAGCACTGGTTCCAAATACTTGGCGCAGTCAGTGGGTGTGAGCTGCAGCTGTCGCCCTGATTGTCCTGAGGGCTTCTCCACCTTCCTCTGCTCCTGAGGGGTGATTGGAGCAGCAGCTGCCACTTGCACCCACTGACGGTGCCAGCCCCATTTGCACCTGCTGCTGGCGCTAGCCCCAATTGCTTAGTGCCATCAGTGGGTGCAAGCGGGGCTGGTGCCATCAGCACATGGGAGCAGCAGGTACTGGGCTGCTAGCAGACAGGGGACTGGAGGCCATGGTGGGAGGGGTGGGGTGGGGGCGCAGAGGATGGGCTGAGACCTGCCCCTGTGCCCACCGCAGCCCCGCAGCCTCTCGAACCATAGTTCCTTTCAAAGTGCACAAATTCATGCACTGGGCCCCTAGTTAAAATATAAAGACACACATAGGTTATGCTAAAATCATATGGAATTCTCTACCAAATTGCTGTTTCATAATTATGTGTCTGTTAAATAAAATAAAGAAATATTTAGGACATGCTCATTTAATTCAGCAAGTGTATCAGTCAGGGGCCCAGCAAGAATCAGATGCCACCTGCAAAATAAGGAACTTGGGTTTAATAAGTTTTACAAAGCGGTGGTGACAGTGTAAGGAAATGACAAGGGCTGTCACAATCTCTAGACTCAAGGGACAAGGCAGGAGGCATGGTTACCAAAAGCCAGAAGGTCAAAGCAGGGGAGAGAGAGGTAGTATTGCCTTGGGAAGAGTCAAGGGACATAACAGCCTGAAGTGCCCTTCTAATTTGGGAGTCAGGGGGGTAAATTTTCAGATCTCACTCTCCTTTTCCTTGTCTCCTGATAGAAAAATCCTTTGGCTGTACCCAATTAGAAGTCAGAGGGTGATGTGTTCCACACAGGCCAGACTCCCAGTATTGAAATCACTGTCTGGAGCATAGATTTTGGGGGGAAACAGAAGATATCGCACATACCACGTCTATTCAAAGTACCTACTGTGGATAAAAGAGATGTGGGAGGCAAAAGAAATGAAAGCCTAGTGAAAATATTGATAAAGATTTGTTTTGTTTTGAACTCATGTATGGTAGGAGTGGTGTGATTGGTCAGAATAAAACAAATATTGCCCTAACCTGTTTGGCTCAGTGGATAGAGTGTCGGCTTGCAGACTGAAGGGTCCCAGGTTCAATTCTGGTCAAGGGCATATACCTTGGTTGCAGGCACATCCCCAGTAGGGGGTGTGCAGGAGGCAGCGGATCGATGTCTCTCCCTCATCGACGTTTCTGACTCTCTAACCCTCTCCCTTCCTCTCGGTAAAAACTTAATAAAATATAATAAAAAATATGGCTGCCTAGATACTATGATAGTAGCCCTTTCTTCTAAGATTTCTCCTATTTGGTAATTCAGACTTGTCTCCTCTAGTGGCTGTGTTTTCTCCACACTGAATGTTATGGCAGTGTCATGGGGAGTGCCACAGCCAGAAATAATCTCACAACTGAGCATGCACAACCAGACTTGCGCAACCAGACTTATGTACAACACCTTCCGACAGCGCCATGCTGTCTTGAGATGATGGCTCTGCTCTTTCTTAGTGTAGCTTTGCAATTTCTTTTCTCAGCCAGGCTGGGCATGGAGAAATGAGGGGAGACAGAAACTGAAGTGTGCTGGTAATACTAGCTGACATTTGAACACTGGGATTCCTGTTCAGAGGAAGGAATGGCTGTATTTACCAAATAACCCCAATTCCCCTTTCTGCCTTCGTTTCAAATTCTGCAGGAATGAGACAGCTCTGAAAATTTACGAGCCATAACTTGCTCTTCATTACTTGGTCACAGCGTAAGCAATGAGCACCCACGCCTAAGGGTCACCTGCAGGTCTGGAAATCTTTGTAATTTTACAGGGAAGTTCATTGGCTGCAGGAGGAGTGATGAGGTGCTGAGAGGCCATGCAGTCACCAGGGAGGCTGCTAAATAGTTTTGTTAATAACAAGGATATACTTGTGTACAGAGGTCTTTAGTTGCAGCATTTTCCCCAAACATGAGAATCTAACTTAATTCTTACAGTGGCCCCACAAGTTGCGTAGGGCAGGCCTCACTGATTCCCAATTCGGATGAGAAATTGAGTCCCAGAGGCCAATGGACCTGCCAGGGTCCCGGTGGCTGAGAACTAGCAGAGGTTCTGGAAACTAATGCCAATTTTCAAAAAATCTTTTCCAAAGGATTTCAAAGCAGAGAATATGTAGGCCTCTGACTGTTCTTAGAAAATGTGAGTGTGGGGATAATCAAGAGATTCTTTTTCACTGAGTTTTGTTTGTAAATTTGTCCAATGAAATAAACAACTGTAGTTGGATGTAAAATTATACTCTGAAATAATTTTCAAATATCTCTTTCCTTGTTTTTTTTCCCCCTTCACAGAATACTAGTAGCAGGACTAGAAGCTATTTGAGGACAGTATCTATTCTGTGTCTTTTTCTATGTTGCAAGTGCTTGGTAAAATGAGGACTCACTGTGGTGTTTTGAATAAAAGAGTTCCATGACCTGACTTAGAGTTTTAAAAAGGCTCCTTAGGTCACTATCTGAGAACAGACATAGGGTTAAGTTAAACGCAGGGGAATCCAGTTATAAATGATTGCACTCATCGAAGTGAGGGATGAGGACAGTGTTTTGGACAAAAGTAGTAGCAGAGGAGGTGGTAACACATATTGAACTTGACATATTTTGAAAGCAAAGCCAATAGCATTTCCTGGCAGTTCAGAAATGTGTTCTGAGAGAAAGAGAGGAGAGGATTAATACAAGTGTTCAGGCCTTAGCAACTGGAAGGAAGGAGGTGACATCAATGAAAATGGGGAAGAATGAGGTGGCGCCATTTGGAGAGAAGATCAAGAGTTCAGTTTTGGAAATATTGAGCTTGAGGTGCCTATTAGACATCTGTATTAGTTATTTTTTCGCCCTGTGTAACAAATTACCAGAAGTGTAGTGGCTTAAAATAATGCCCATTTATGAGTTCACAGTTCTGCAGGTCAGAAGTCATGGCTGGGTTCTCGGTTCAGGTTTTTTAAGGCTGAAGTCAAAGTGTCCATCAGGAGTTCTTGCCTGCAGGCTGTGGGGAGCAATTCGCTTCTAGGCTCATTTCAGTTGTCAGCAGAATTCAGCTTCTTGTCGTTGTAGGACTGAGATCCTTGTTTCTTTGCTGACTGTCAGGTGCTAGCCGTTGTCAACAACTAGAGGCCACTCTGAGGTCTTTGCTCCAAGGCCTTTTCCATTTTCTACAATGGAAAATGCTCTTATTTCCTTTATGTTGAATTGGTCTCTCTCTCTTTTCTGAGAAGAAATGAAGAAAACACTGTTTTTAAAGGGCTCATGTGACTACGTCAGGCCCACCTGGATTTGTAGTCATGGATACGCAGTCTTACCATGAATAATATTATATAGTTTTTCTTCTTTTCATGGGTTTGCTTTGTTTTTCACTTGCTAGTACCTTACCATAGATACTTAGTTCATTAATTTTGAGACTTTCAACATTTTTCTGTAGCTGTTAGTGCAGTAAGATCAGAAAAAGAAATTAGAGGCAGAATGAGAAATAAAACTGTCATTACTTATAGATAACTATATAGAAACTATAAGAATATTTAAGTAAATTATTAAAGATAAAAAAGGTATACACTGATTCAGTTAGACTGCTTAAGAAGAAAGTAAGGAATAGTTAATGTGGGATTCAGTGGGGAGGCAGGAGGTGAGAGAGGAGACTATATGACTAGATTTAAATTGTTATCAGGGTGCTACCTTATGTTTTTAATGATTATTTCTTGAATGCTTATCACATTATTAAAAATGCTAACCAAATCATCAGGCAACTAAATAAAGGTATGCCAAGCCTGGACCAATAATGAATGCGTGTTATGAATTAAGAATTTTGAGTACCCTAATTCTGTGTATGTTGAGCACAAATGAAAAAATAAAAATATATATTTACAGTTACTATGTGTTTATCACTTTACTATATATCAAATGCTTTCACACCTATACCTAATCTCAATAAACAATTAAAATATCTAATTTAATTCTCATCATGATTCTGTGAAGTAGAGCTTTATCCTCAATTCCCAGTAAAGAGAGATCTAGGGGAGAAACAAGATGGCGGCATAGGGTAGACACCGTAAATGCAGCCGTGAACAACTATTTCAGAAAAACCTCGAAAAGAACACACGGACACCACTCGCACCCACAGGAAGGCTGGCTGAGTGAAAATCCTACAACTAGAAAAGAGTCTGAGACTCAGAGGAGCAGCGGAAGCAAAGTACAGAGGTACAAAGGCGCGTGCACGGGCTCGGGGAAGGGCTGGTACCGGAGGTCGCGGTTCTTTTCCAAAACGGAGAGAGCCACAAGTTCCCAGCAGCTCTGAACTCCAGTTCCAGGCGAGTTTCTGAGGTACCACAGACACCCAGAGAAGGGGGACTGACTGGCACCAGGAGGAAATCCAAAACGGGTTTCTCTCAGCGTTGCTTGCAGCAATTACCGTGGGACACAGAGACCTGGTGTCTCTCAGCGCAGCACTGAAAAGCGCCATAGCTGTTTGCTCCGCCCCGCCCGGCAAACTCCCTGAGGCCCCGCCCCTCGCAAGCTAACTCAACACCTCCTTAAAGATACTGTAGCCAGCCCCACCCAGTGGCCAGAGTGGGACTAACCTAAACAAAACAGATCCACAAGGAACACACTCGGGGCAGATGCAGTGAGCATAAAAGCTCCACTGAAACAACTCTTGCCCCATAAGGGTGTCTCCAGCACAGAAATTCTCCCACTGTAGATATAGCTGACTCTCATAACCAAGTGGCTTAGAGGTTAATCCCTCGCAGTGATCGCCTAACTCAGCAAGGGATGCAGCCAAAATGCAGAGACAAAGACAAATGACAGAAATGGAGGAAAGAAAACGACAGGATATAGAGTTCAAAACCATGGTTATTAGGTTTTTCAAGAAAATGCTAGAGACTGCTGATAAATTTGATGAGACCCTCAAGGATATGATAAAGGACCAACTAGAAATTAAGCATACACTGACTGAAATGAAGAATATTATGCAGACATCCAACAGCAGATGAGAGGATTGCAAGAAGCAAGTCAAAGATATGAAATATGAAGAAGCAAAACCCACCCAGCGGGACAAGCAAAAAGAAAAAAGAAAAGAAGAAAAAAGAAAAAGGATCAAAAAGTATGAAGATAGTGTAAGGAGTCTCTGGGACAACTTCAAGCGCACAAACACCAGAATTATAGGGGTGCCAGAAGAAGAGAAAGAGCAAGATAT